>JADDOH010000432.1:0-30329 GCA_016648135.1 Agrypnia vestita
TAGATCACGCTTACTTGCTATCTAGGACTAGGATTTCCTTCGCGATTCATGCGGTACAATTTCATTATTTTAGATTATTATCCTATGTTTTTATGTAAAATAAATGGATTATGAATATGTTCTAGTTTAAAATGGTATTTGGGGTACTCGCGTCACGAGGGTTTCGACGTTACGAGGTACGAGTACGAGGGTTCTGCAAAATGAGAATAAATACAATAATTAGAATTATACCTTATGATATAGCTGAGGTCAGATGAAGCGGAATTTTGATGTTTGTTACCGGGAAGAACATAAGATCTGATATCCCGAGCCCTCGTCTAAAGGATGTTAGCACCAGTACCGTATATGAATAAAGAGAGCGATTATCGCTGTGTGGAGCTTTATATAAACTTGTGCCACAAAATGTCGCACCATAGTGTTGTGCAACTGATAAAATTTTAGTTCTTGACTTAATAATTATTTAAATTTTTAAATATTTTTTCCTAGCGATATTTACTTCGTTACAGTATATATATAATAATATGTCATTATATACAGTAAAATACTAGTGTAGCAGGCAAGGCATCAAATTAATGTAGTGTTTACTTTGTTGCTAAGACTCTCAGCAACAATGAAACACGCTTATATATTTTTATAAGCACTATAAAAAGTTATCACCTATGAATGTGAAATAACTAAATCTAAAATCTAAATTGGGCTAGAAAATTAAAATCCGCTTTGATCTCAATGGCCTTTTCGGCGAAGGAACGAGTAACAAAATGACATGCCGAGAGTAGTTTGTTCGCTTCAAATTCAAAGTTGGTGATGCCAGCTCAGATGATAAGTCAGCAAAGGGTCAATTTTCCGGCGGCTGTGGATAAGAATGAAAGGTGCCCTACCGTGACACTGGACCCTGGACATTCTTCACCGGCAGAATCGACCGTCTTCCAATCAAATAGGGAGCAGTTATTGACGTTGATGATAACTACCTCCAAAAGATAATGGACATAATTTTTTTTGAGTTCTTTTTCGTTTTTGAATGTGTTATAATATAAGAGGTATAAAATCAAAGGCAACATTATCTAAAAATATTTTGAATGCAGTCACCGAGGATTAATAAATTAATATATATACTGAATTCTAGATTTTATACATCTATCCCTTTCAAAATCATGTTTCTTATAAAATTATTGTCTATGTTTCATAAAAAATCTCGAATTTAGTGCATTATAAATAAATAATCCTCGATGATTGCATTTTTTGTTGTTGTTGATATTGCTGGCTTTGTTTTTATCCCCCACGTATAATGTATTAAATAATTTTCAAAAAACGGCTGATAATTATGATAATTATAATCAACCAGATATTCACAAAAAAACATCTATCTACCAAAAATATATATAGTTTCCATTGGAAGTCGAATCCGGAACATTTTTACAAATTTCGTTAACCCGGTAATCCTACTTGGGGCGCTGGAGCACCCCACAGCGTTTTCAATTTGTTATTTTTTCGTTTGTTTTATAGGTATAAGTTTATACATCCGCGTATTTTACTTTGCGGCCGAGTACCCTAGATTGGTCAGTACCTCGGCGACTGCCGAGTTTTGTAGTCGTATGTACATGTGTTGCGGGGTGCTCAGGCACCCCGGTGTAGGAAAATCGTAAGTATTTATGTAATATAAATTAAATTATTGTACAAGTTTATGAACTTTATTTACTTGATATTTAATAATATTGGTTATATTATTATTACTAATTATTGCAATAACCTTAAATTTAAAATTTTAGAGATAAATTTCAGTTTTAGTTATCCTCTTTTAGTCATCCTAATTCGTGTAATGGGCAACTAAGGTCCAGCGAATAATATCCATGGATAACTGGTTCACCAACATTCTTTTAACGGTGAATAACTTGCAAAAGACTTGACGATGATAGGTACAACACGCAAAAATAAAAGTGAAATACCGGTCTTATTTTTAAAGCTATAAGACCGAAAAAAAAACTGCTATGTTTGCGTATGATGGATCTAACTCTCTTATCCTATTGTCTGCTAAAATCAACCAAGAAGAAGGTCATCATTATGTTGTCAACTTTTTATTATTCTCCTGACAAAAATAATGAAGTAGAAGAGCTCCAGGAAATAATTAACTATTATAATAAAACCAAAAGTGGCGTCGACGTTTTCGATGCAATGGCTAAAAAATACTTCGTCCAAAGAAAATCGCGATGGTGGCCGATGTGCATTTTTATGGAATTTTTAATGATATTGGCATTAACTCTTGGGTTCTCTACAAATGTTCAAAGGCAAAAAATAAATCAGAAATAAAATTCAGAGGAACTTTAAAAAAAAAATGGTACACCAACTCGTGAGACATTATTTGGAAGAACGCCTGCAAAAGTCAAGTTTGAGGAGGGATATAAAATAAATTATTTGTGATATCCTTAAAAAACCTATGCCAAATGAAAGCTTGATTCCTCAGCATCACACCCAGGAGCGTTGTGGATTCTGTCCAAGGAGTAAGGACCGGAAGAGCTAAACATAGTGTACGAAGTGAAAAACTCCGATTTGTTTGGGACATCAAATAAAAATATGCCAAAAGTGCTACAATTAATTAATAATAAGTAGATTTATTTACAGTCCTACGTCTAATAAAGAAATATATTTTTAAAATTGTTTCATTAAAAAAATAACAACTCCCAAAGTCTGGGGTGCTCAAGCACCCTTTGTAGGAAAATCGGTTGGGCAAAACAGTGTAGGATTCTAGGGTTAATTATTATAAGCTTTGTTTTAAACTTTCAATTTCCTTTTTCGACCCGCAACGTCATTTCTATAATGAGATGTGAAGCTTTGAAATGCCATATTTTCTATTACATATTTTTAAAAAGATTTCGTCTTAGGAATATTCTTAAAAAATACACGGAGAAATTTTTTTTGAATGCGCTAAAACTTGCATTAAATAAATAGTAATTTATGATGTCCTTAACTGTTTCAGAAAATGAATTTTCATCAATTTTTTACGTAAAATTATGTAGGTATTCATGAACTCTTCGAATTCTAATATTGGCTTGGAAAAAAGCTAGTAAATACTCAAAATATTTACAAAAATAAATAATTTTAGTGTAAATTATTCTCAATTTGCTATTTTATCGCCTAGTGTTGTTACTTTTACTTACAAATGCGACGAAAGAATTCATTTTGAAACTTTTTCTATCAAGATAAATACTTTGATATTATTTATAAGTTAAATCTATTTTTTATATTAAATTTGTATTATAATTAAATATAAAATGCACCAATGCTTAATACCACTTTATCAAAATCATAGTTTACATGTAAATATTTAACTCCAGCATGCAAAATTACCAAACAAATACTGCTGACTTTTACAAAAATTTGTGATGAAAAACCTACACAAGAAAATGGGAAAACGTTTCAGTTTCGCGCACCGAGTACGTCACGCTGGCTCAGGAGCGTCAGGGTGACGTCACGTCTCTTAATATACATTCTTTGCGCACGACAGCGGAGACGTTATTGAATATTCTGGTTTTTGAACCGCCAAGACAAGCCACCGTATTAATTGGAAAACTTTCGGGATGTTCAACTATTCGACACATCTCTAGAACACAACAAAGTTCGCAATTCGAAGATCACTGGGGTGTACATAAGTTCAATTTATCGCATTGATTCGCATTTTCTTTTTATTTTGAGGCAGAATTCCGGTGTCGAAGGCAAATCAGAAAATTTTAATGTTTTATCGTATACCGTAAATGCTGAAAGCTAGTGACAGATGCTTTAGAAATGTGGTCCTGGTGTCGATGCTCCGCATGCCGTAAAAAGCCTGCAGGACAAATACTTCAGTCAGAGAAGAATAAAACATTGAGCAGTATCTCTATCCTTAACTCTTCATATACGTCATCATAAATTCATTTTTGGCTAAAATTACTACACTTTTGTTCAAACATCATTTTCCTTCGTTCCTAAAAATTTTGTGCTTCATCAAATACATAATTCCTCCAGTAACAATGTCTGTCACTAACACTACAACAGCCTTAACTCGTGGCCGAAATAATATACGACATAACGCTACCGATTTGCGCCGTTTACACGATATTCACGATATATACTACGATTTCTCGATATTTTTTTAACGCTTTAACACGCCAGGAGGCCCAATCACAGAAGCGAAACACATCACAAAACACCACGGCTTGAGTATATCACATATATTAAAATTGTGACCTCACCGGGAATCGAACCCGGAATCCTCGGTGTGGGAAGCCAGTATCATACCCACTGCGATACGATGGCCACCTTTTAAATTTTTTAAATTAAAAATTTTAATTTAAAAAATGAATTAAAATTGTTAACTTAAAACTGAAGCAAATCAAGAATTAGAGATGGTGAGGTCATTCATATTGTTATGTCTGTATCGATCAAGGTATAACTAATAACGAATTAATGTAAAGCTATAATTGTAACGTTGTTGGATTAGAGTTAATACATTACATACCTTATATTAGGTCCTTACATATGAAATTGGCGTTTTGCCGTACTGGTGAATTTGATCTCAAATATCTTCTCTTTGGTTAGGAATTCCAAATCCAAATTTATACAGCTATTTACTCATGTATTTGTGTTTTGAAAATTATAATTCATTTGTTTTTTCCTCAATTGTTTTTTTCTTTGCGTCACTCAGTTTACAAAATGAAAAACTTGAAATATCGCGTTATTTGCAAGTACGAGTTCCACCGTGGCACCAGTGCTGCAGAAACGGCTCGAAGGATTAATGATGTGTATGGCGACGGTGCCGCAAAAGAAAACACAGTGCGTTTTTGGTTCCAACGTTTTCGTTCTGGAAATTTCGACCTGCAGAACAAGGCCCGTGGACGGCCGGAGACCAAAGTTGATAATGAAGAATTGAAGGCTATTGTGGAAGCGGATCCATCGCAAATCACATCCGAGTTAGCTGCAGGCTGCGGTGTTAGTGATAAAACTGTTTTAATCCACTTGAAGCAAATTGGTAAGGTAAAAAAGCTTGAAAGGTGGGTACCTCACGAATTGAGTGAAGCAAATCAACAAACGCGCGTTGACTGCTGCGTTGCATTACTCAACCGGCCCAATAATGAAGGGATTTTAAATCGAATCATTACCTGTGATGAAAAGTGGATCCTGTACGATATCGGAAGCGCTCATCGCAATGGCTGAACCCTGCCGAACCAGCTAAACCATGCCCCAAGCGAAAATTGACTCCAAAAAAATTACTTGTGAGCGTTTGGTGGACTAGTGCTGGTGTCGTTCACTACAGCTTTCTTAAATCTGGCCAGACGATTACGGCAGATGTCTATTGTCAGCAACTGCAAACCATGATGGAAAAGCTAGCTGCTAAACAACCGAGGCTGGTTAATCGCTCTAGGCCACTGCTGCTTCATGAAGACGCTAGACCACACACTGCACAACAGACGGCTACCAAATTAGAGGAGCTTCAATTGGAATGTCTAAGACATCCACCGTACTCTCCGGACCTTGCCCCAACAGATTACCATTTTTTTCGAAATTTGGATAACTTCTTGCAAAGGAAAAAATTCAACTCCGATGGGGCAGTCCAATCCGCCTTCAAAGATTTTATTGATTCCCGTCCGAATGGTTTTTTTAGTAAAGGGATCGATGAACTACCTATGAGATGGCAAAAGTGCATAGATAGCAATGGTACATACTTTGATTAAATAAATATATTATAATAAAAAAAATCGGCTTTATGTTCCTCTCATACTAAACGCCAATTTCATATGTAAGTACCTAATATTAACAGAAATAATATTTGATATCATATCTTAAGTACACTATAATTTCACATTCAATTTTTTGAACCATAGAATAACTTGTCATATTTAAAAAACATAAGGACACCATGGATGAATCGTTTTAGAAGCTTTACAATTTTTTAAATTCAGCAAAAACATTTTTTTTCAGCAATCTTGTTATGGTGGTCAAGTAAGTTCTACGTTGTGAAATCAAATGAAAAAGTTCCCTCGCTTCTGGAATCGATAAAAGGTAGTACTTGCGTGTAATCGATAAGCGAATGCAATGACAGCGCAATGAATTTTACCTCAGAAAATAATTGCTTTAAGAGGAGACAGTGATTTAAAACTGCAACTCACGATTTTCCAAATTCAATTTAAGCAAGTTATCGATGTTATTCATGGTTATTTATTTATTTTATATTATTCAAAATATACTAATTATAATGGCGTGGAAAAATCATCCTTGATTCTTTATTATTTAATTATCTTTTTTCAATGCTTTTCTTTCCTATCTTGAAACCAGCTTCGTTAAAATAATATGCAACTAATTAATATAAATTAACTTTGTTTAAACCACTTATTTATTGAAAAAAATCAACATGTTTCAAAGCCAATGGCTTCTTCATCAAAGTAATTTGATTCATTCAATATTAATATTCATCATTCATATGCAACTATTTGAAAAATAAATAATGCTTTGATATTTACCAAATACCATTGAATTTTAAACCTACATATTCACCCTTACCACGCGCGGTTCCAGGGTTTAAAAACACCACATTATCTAAATACAATATTATAATTATTTACTTTAACATCCCAGTTACTCTACTCAACTCTACCTAGAGTTATCAATCACTTTTATGAGATCATATTCAGAAACAGCAACCTAGATATATTTTTCATGACTCAGGCACGATTTAAAAGCTAAATTTCTTCTTCAAATGTAGCAAATTTATTTTGTGGTAACATAATTATAATCAATATAAATTAACTTTGTTTAAACCACTTATTTATTGAAAAAAAATCAACATGTTTCAAAGCCAATGGCTTCTTCATCAGGAAAACAAAAATAATATTTAAAAATCGAAGTATAGATCAAAATATTAAAAAGTTATATATGGAAAATAATAATATAAAGTACCTAATTAATTTATTTATTTATTTTCATATTAATTAGGTACTTTATATTATTATTTTCCATATATAACTTTTTAATATTTTAATCTATACTTCGATTTTTAAATATTATTTTTGTTTTCCTGATGAAGAAGCCATTGGCTTTTTTTTTTTATTATTTTTTTTTTTTTTAATAAATAGAGATGCGAACACGGAATACGTGTCACATCAATATTCTTACTATTTTCAAACTAAGCTAAACGCTTGTGCTATGAAAATAGGACTAACTTGCTAGTCTGGGCTGAGATTCGAACCCGCGACCATTGGATCACGAGGCGAGTGTCCTAACCACAAGACCAACAAGCTACTCAATTGGCTTTGAAACATGTTGATTTTTTTCAATAAATAAGTGTTTTAAACAAAGTTAATTTATATTAATTATAAAAGCTAAATATTGATAGTCTTAGGTGACCGTCATTCGATTGTGTAATATATGTCTTCTTACTATGGACTTCGTTATATTTTGTCACACCGATGACCATTTGTGAGATTACATTGTATCTGATGATTTACAACACATTTCTTAATTGTACATACAGTAGAATTTCCACTCTATGATAATTCATTGATTGTTGGTTGCCGAATGGAATGCATTAAATGCACTGCCTTGCCAAAATATTAGATAATCCTAATACTATTTAAAAAGTCCCCACCACATGTCCCGCTATGAGCGCGGTCACGTAAGAAACGTTTTTCAAGGCATTATTTATCACAGCAGCCAAATCTACTGACGAAGAATTGTGAACGCGGCGTAGAGCTTTGACCTTAGAAAGTTCAACGAGCTTTTAGGGAATGAATGACATTTAAACGTATTTAAAATTGTTTTTCCCCAAATTAAAAAAAAATGACTAATTTTTTAAATTTAAAGGATTACTAATTTAGAATATACGGAATCCGATATTTTATAGGAAATACTGCTCTATACCTTACAAAATCATGTTTCCAAATCACTATTAAAAGCAAAGACAGCATTATCCACCTCAACCAATCAATCCCCAAGGATGCGTCGCGTGACAAAATGGCAGTTTTATACTAATGTGAGAGTTGATGTCGTTTTAGACTGAAATATTATTGCTAAGACAGAAATGACCAACTATATAAATAGCAAATGTCCATTGTGATAGCAAACACTGCAGTATTCATATTTAAAAGTCAAATATTAATTTATACTCGTATTTATAAGGAAAACTGTCAATTGTTTTTAAAAACTTGTTTCCTATATATGTATGTTTCAGTGAAATTTCCTTGTCACATGACAGGTTATTTGTATTTATCTCGGAAACACGTCAGTTGGATATTGGTGCCTTTGCTTTTTATCCCCCAAATATAAACTAGAATCTAGGGTAACATAGTATTCTGTAATAGTGCGTTATTTCTAATGAAAAGGCATATAATTTAACTAACATAATTTTAAAATTTAAGATATTTTCAATTTAAGACAATATGATTGTCCAATGACGCCTTTTGTCGTATTGTGGTGACAATACAATATACTGACGTCATAGTTATTACCCTCCCTACTTGGAATTTTTTATTTTTCGAAGAAAAGTTCTTGTGAAGGTAGGTTTTCACTTTGTGATGATTCAATTGAAATGGAATTGGTGGACGTTGCATTTTATAGAGCAGTATTTCCCAAACTGTGTGTCGCGACCCACTGGTGGTGTAACGATATTGGCCTATTCAAATAGACATTGCTGAAAAATTATACGAAAATATCTATCTGCTAAAAGCTCATGATAAGGAGAAGCACCACAATTCATAAATACTCTATAATTAAATATTTGCCGGATAAGTAGGTGCGGGCGAGCTTTATTATTTCTACACGCGGGCGTGTAACGCAGGCTTTATGTTATTTTGTTTTGACGGGATGGACCAATCGCAGATGCGGCCGTTCGCCGCGGATCTGGCCCATGAGAAGCGTTCTGAGAGATTGACCTTTACCTTTACACGTAGGTTGGAGTCAAAGATGGCGGGAGATAGGGACTATTTTTAGCGATACAAATTGGAGAGCGGCACTTGAGTTTTCAGCTTTGAGGTCGGCCGAAGGCGTTGTCGAAGGAAGAAAAATTAACAGGACCGAGGAAAAAGCCAGAGGTTTTAATAATTCAAAGGAGATTTGGAACAGTGAACACTTGTGAAAACAGATAAGCCTTTCCAATATTAATTATTTCTATTGCCTTTTATGTGTATTCTATTTAGAACTTTATATTACTAGGCGCGCATCAGATTTAATATACACACTTGTGAAAACAGATAAGCCTTTCCAATATTAATTATTTCTATTGCCTTTTATGTGTATTTTATTTAGAACTTTATATTACTATGCGCGCATCAGATTTAATATACAAGAAATCGTAATTTTGCGGCTGTGGTGGGTCCAGCGGGAGAATTGTTGCATGGCGCTTGTGAAATATTTAAATGCGTCGCGGTCCATATGGACAATCATTTAAACTTGATATTCATATATTACCAAAGATATAAAGGCTTTAAAATGGAATATTTTACTGTCGAAGGGTGTTTGTTTTGGATGTATCTTTATGCAAGGGAATTTTTATATTATCTATACTGGTGATTGAATACACGGATTTCTATATGATTTGTATTATTTTGGGAATAATTGAGATCGGGGTAATTATGTGTTTTGATATCACGATTGTAAGGGTGATATAAATTCAAATCGTACGAGAAATTTCCTCCAAATAATATATTTTAAAATGCACCTGGATTTTATACTTATTTTATTGTGACATAAATATATAGATTATTAGATACGTTAGATGGTTATATTACGTACCACTAGGCAATCGTTTTAAACACTGCACCTATAAAGACGTATTTTGAGTAGTATATATTGTATCTGTTTAGATTTAGTCGCATTTATTGTTTCTAGCGGGGGCGGGCGAGAATAGGTTATATTCATAGCACGATTATAATAGGTATTTTTTTGCCGGTGGCACTTTGAAAGGTACAATCGCGTTTTATGTTCGTCCCGGACGGAGAAGTTCTGGCGGTATGTAAATAAATAGAATTAAAATATTATTGGTTATTTAGAATAGCGTTTTACTTGATAAAATTGCAGGGGATGTTTACGGTGTCGGATTTTAATGTTTGTGCAATATGGTTTGCGCTAAAATTTATTCTGCTTCGAATGCAAGATATTATTTACAGGTCAGCCTGGCATATGAATAAAAATTGTTATACTACCGCCATCTAGCGAACTCAAACATGACTGTAATAATAATTATCTTTCGATATATTGCTACGACTTTTTAATAATACATGGTGCATTTTATAGTGATTGTCAGACGTACGTATTTAGGGGGAAGGGTTTGTTCAGGGGTAGTTAACCTTCGGTCTTCCGTAATCGCGATAGTTATTCATATGACATTGTTTAGGTTAGATTCTAGTTTGAAGAAAACACCACAGATGGTGCGATATTCTAATTTGATTACGTCCCACACGGGACGGCATCACGTGACCTTGACCGGATGGCGCGCCGCTCCGAGGGACGCATATATCTGGTTTGGTGGAGATTTGGAACAGTATGAAAATAGATTCCATAGTTAATTACTTATATGACAGATTGTTTTGTTTTATTCATTTAATATAAATAATATCATATTTTTATGAGTTACCGTAATTATTTATCTATATGATTTTATTATTGTGAGTGAAGCAACGAATACTACTTTCGCGAATGCGAGTGTCAAGCTTACTATTCGGTGAATACGAATGCGAATATTTCCACCAGGTGGGGGAACTTAAACATACTTGTAAATATAATTACTTTGACGCAACGAATACTACTTTCACGAATACGAATTTCAGGCCTACTATTCGGTGAATACGAATGCGAATATTTCCACCAAGGTGGGGAAACTTAAACATACTTGTAAATATAATTACCTTGATGCAACGAATACTACTTTTACGAATACGAATGTCAGGCCTACTATTCGGTGAATACGAATGCGAATATTTCCACTAAGGTGGGGGAACTTAAACATACTTGTAAATATAATTACTTTGATGCAACGAATACTACTTGCACGAATACGAATGTCAGGCCTACTATTCGGTGAATACGAATGCGAATATTTCCACCAAGGTGGGGGAACTTGAACATACTTGTAAATATAATAACCTTGATGCAACGAATACTACTTTCACGAATACGAATGTCAGGCCTACTATTCGGTGAATACGAATGCGAATATTTCCACCGAGGTGGGGGAGGACGCAAGCATACTTGTAATTATATTGTTTATGTCTGCTTGTGATATCACTATACGGCGTAGATGAACTAGTTTGAAGGGGTTTATGTCCTGCATGTGCTCGGCGTAGAGGGAATGGTCTTTTGTTTCTAGGATCCTATACAGTTTTACAGGCGCTGATATTGAAATATATATGCAAGGAAAACACTATTTTGGGAATCACTAACTGGATGACAAATATTGAAGCACACATACACACAAGGAGGACGTTATGTTAAATACATGACTGGAAAGTCGTTATTGGAAAACACAGGCGCTACTAGAGGATATGGACAGTTTGCAGAGAACTTCAACTTCTGTCAGTTAAGGACCTTTTACTATTACTATTCTTTCGCCTTTTGCATAACCGTGGATGAACTGGATTGAAGGGGTTTATGTTCTTCATGTGCTCGGCGTAGGGGGAATAGTCTTTTTGTTTCTAGGATCTAATACAGTTTTACAGGTGCTGATATTGAAATATATATACAAGGAAAACACTATTTTGGGAATCATTAACTGGAAGGCAGATATTGTAGTACACACACACACAAGGATGACGTTACTTTAAATACATGACTGGAAAGCTGTTATTGGAAAACACATACAAGGAGAACATCATTTGAAGGCGTTACTAGAGGATATGGACAGTTTGCAGAGAACTTCAACTTCTGTCAGCTAAGGACCTTTTACTATTACTATTCTTCTTGTCATCTGTTGAACGTGGTGCTTGTATGCAAAACTTAAACATATTTAAAATTACTAATGAAAAGAATCTTAACATTGTAAGATTTGCTAATGGAAGGAGGGAGGTCGGAATTCATTGACGCTGTGACGATCGATACGTTGTGACACGCCAGGTGGGCGTACAACATGGGCAGCTTAACGCATACCATCCTTATAATAGAGAGGCTACGGCTCAAGAATATGCGGCTGTTTCCTATAGCTCGGCGTCGAGAACTCACCCGTAACACACTGGTGGGAAGAATCTCGATGCTTGGTCGTCCTCGGTGTCATCGAATCCAGATCTCCATGGTTATATCTTGAATAGAAGCTGATTTATTTGAACGAGTATCTTGATCGGGAATTCCAGTTGACATCTCACCCTGACACATCATTAATCATCTTTACTATACTGCTGTATACCAGGAGCCTTTCGGAGCCCTTCTCCTCTGGCACAGGACATACATATCGGGAACGACACAATTAACCATAACATTCACTCTGGAATACTATATCTTTAATATCTCTAGTCAATTAGACTACACCGTGGGATCAACCACATCAACTATAATTGGCGATGCTAACATGGCTCTGTCTGACGCACTCAGGGATGAGTCTTTTCCAGCCACCCAGTTAGTTCACTCAGCCCTTTAATTAGCAGTAAACATAATAATAATCCGGCCCATGTAGCCGCGACGTGGGATCCCCATCATTATACACCAGTCAATTTGACTGCCCCGCGGGACAATATACAAACCTTAATATCAGACGCGGGATTTCTTCCTGATATGTTTGTCGCCAGGAGGACGAGGACGCTGAATGGATCCCAGCAGAGGCAACAGAGTCTCGGGTTGGTTTTGGTCTGCAGCTTAGTGTGGGAGGTTATGTCTAAACAGGAGTTAACCACCGGATGCGGCGATGCTCTGGGGCCGCATCCCCCTCCCCCCTACAGGGAGGGGGCATCTAGAATCCACGTTTGAACAGAAGTGGTTAGACACTTCTTAAATTTCACTTACAAAACTGTATCTTCCATTCCCTTAGAATCTCGGGCTGTGATAATGTCAGACAAAGCTTGCCCTGAGCCTCTGGATGCGTCTTAGTTGTTAAAAATATGTTTGTCTTCCCCCACTATGTACTATGAACAGATTGAGCAGATTGGACAACGTGGGACGCGCTATCGCTAGGTTTCTTACTTGTGTTTTTGAATATAACGTATGCTATTATATCTTGTAAATCTGTCATAAATGGGTACCGCGTGTGGTTGTGCTAACACTGTTCTAAGCTGCTATTATGAGGTATTGATAATCAAGGCGGGCGGAATCTTTAGCGTATGCCGTTAACTTGACAATGATTGTTTGGTTTATTTTTCTGTATTTAACCCCGGTGGTATTATAGTTATGACTATACTATGTAAGGAAGTTTTGCTACTAGCGTTTATTTCTCGGCTACGCCGCATATAATTGACCTTTAGGCCGACTCAGGACATGGACGATATCGGTTATCTCTCGTACAGGCGAAACTGTAGAATTCTGGAACTGTTTCTACAAGGGCCCAAAGTAATTTCGGAAATATGTTTTATGTCTCTGGCATTTCTTCTATAAGTGTTTGAAGATAATACGTGGATTTCGTGTCGATAACGGTTAGGCGTTCTATCACCTTTAGTAAATAAATCCGTTATGCTAATTACGAGAACGGATTAGTTACGTGCGTTTGTTATTTCCATAGTTAGGTAAGAATTCGATCTATATTAGTCTAGTCGCGTTAATAAGAATACGAATCTCACCACATATCAAAAGAATTTTGGATAGCTACGAACACAACGGAGGGGGAATTTCCCTAACCACTAGATAGATCACGACTGGCCAATTTTGAAAATATAAATTCTTAACAAAAAAAAAAATAATATTAGCTTTCATGTAAATATACTTCCGAAGTTCTAAGTTCGACTTAAGTTTTCATCTAGTAGCTTAAAGCATAAAGTGTGTGCTTAAAAGTCACAAAAGTCGTAATAAAGCTCAATTCGGTAGCTTAAAGTCTCAAGCTTTGGGCTTTTCATAAAACTTATATTATTAAACTTATAGTTAGGTATTTAGCTTTAGGTAGTCAGGCAGGTTACGTTACAGTGGGCCGTGGGATATTTAGCGGATCGCAGTCGCAACACGTCTCGTCCGGGTCGTGTAGTGTTTGTTGAAATTACCAAATATCTGTACTACTAACGCCATCGATGAAATCTTGTTTTTAATATTTTTCTATTGAATAAATTCATTCGCTGCCGTTTCGTTAAACAAAAACGTTGTTTTATTATAGTGTTTATTATATAAAACGAAGTGCAACCAGATATCAATGTTGTGTCTGCAATTTCCACTCATTTAACAGAGTTGAAAAATAACTTTGACGCCTACTTCAAACAAGAGATGAACTAAAAGTAATCCATTTCAAGACAATATACCAACTGAAATGTCAACAAAAGCAAGTGAAGAGCTTATTAATTTATCAGTAGGTACGTGCGATAAATCAAATCAAATTAATTCTGATGAAAGAAAATTCTGGCTTTCAGTCAGTCTGGCTGACACTTATCCCTGCTTGACTGACGAAGCCATGAAAGTCCTCTTTCTCTTCACTTCCTCATTCTTATGTGATGTGGGATTTTCTGCCATGGTTTCTATTAAGACTGAATACAGAAAGAAAGTGGACGTATTGAATTCACTACAATTAAAAGTGACAAAATTGAAGTCGACGTTAACGCTGTTATGACAAGAAATAGGCATCCCACCGCTTAAAATTAATATTTTTCGTAATTAAAATTTTTGATTATATTTGGAGAGTTTTTTTTCTAAATTAAAGTCTTTCGTATAGTTACAATATGTATTGAGAAAATATGAGGCAAGAGGTGGGTCCCGAAAATTTAATTTTTTTTTGGTGGGTCGCTGTCCTGTCAACTTTGGTAACCGCTGGTTTAGAGTGATTACTTAAGCCAGCTCTAGGCCAACATATAAAAGATTTTCATGCACGTTTCTCATATAGATAGCTTCGTATCTGTGACTTCTATAACACAGGTCTGCAAATTGACATTTAATTTTTTTTTAAATGGTAATGGGTGAATTATATGTATTTCGGTATGCTGAATTCGAGAATGCCATCCATTTTGACCCATCACTTAAGTATTTTCCGCAAAGTGGAAATTAAAATATGGGCAAAACCCGCCTTACACTACTGCTAGGGAATGTTCAAAAGAAAAAAAACATATAAACTATGGAAAATTCCCATATGTATAATTCAACGCTGACTAATTTTATCGTCATGACTTACTTAATGTTTTGTTTCAGTCTAAAAACATAATGTTATGTTTTTAGACTGGAATTAATAAAAAGTTAAGTTGTAATTAATAAAAAAAAAATATTTCGGCAATAAACCCCGTTTTGCGCCTTAAGATAGGCAATCCCACAATTTTTAGCGTTTTGCGGAAAAACCTTACGTGTTGGAATTTTTTTGATAATTTTCCCAAATTCAGCAACCGAAAATACATGGGAATTAACTCTTATTTCAAAGAAAAAAAAATGTCGCAGACCTGTGTAATTGATCTTTATATTTCCCGATTATTGTAGATAGTCTCATTTCTTGTCTTGGGTGTGTTATGTGATGTCGATCGCATTATTGTGTCGCTGGTAATGCGATCTCGAAGAGCAGTCGCCCCCAGCCGCCGCTCCGCGTGGCCGCACAATTAGACGTGGTTTGTTCCATTTCCGCTCCCTGCCCCCGGGGGATGGCGCCAGCATCTGTGGCCCTGGGCATCCGAGCCAATTACCGACAACAGCTACAGATTCGCTACAGGTTTCTCGAAACGCTCTTCTTGTTTGCCTGCGAGCCCGGAATTGCTAGAAAAACGATTAGCAAAGATGAAATAGCTCCGATGCGAACTAAATCACAAAATTAACATTAAGAGATTTTACATCTGAATATGATTATTTTTAAATGTAATCTGTCCAGGATAAGATTGTGACAAAACATTCAAATTATATATCTTTTTTATAGAGACCTAACCTAGCCTATCTAACATAACCTTATTGTAATAATCTTATTTCGGGATGAGGTTGCTCCAAGTAAAGACTTTGTTCTCGTAAGTATTTAATCGGTAACAATAATGGTTTAGACAATAGTTTAAACAGTAAGATGCGGTCTCGATAACAATGGTAGTAAAAGAGGCTCGACTCGACATTCACGCGCCTTTTTATACATTCTCTCTCTCTGTCATGCAGTCTCTTTCTGGCGTCGCGACATACGTTACTCAGATCTATTACACTTACATAACCTAACATAACCGTAACTGGAATCCAATAGCTATTTTATTTAGTTTTCATAATAAGTTTGTAGCTGATCTCATTTCGTTATCATTATTATTAAATAAAATGAAAACATTATTCCGCTTTCAAAATCAGTATGATTTCAAATAGTAATACACTTTTGACTTATTAATATACCTAGATTATATAACTTCTTCGATAAGAGCAAAACGATTTTGTTGTGATATTATTTATATATGTTATTTTAAATATTCTTTTTAATTGAAATTTAGCTAATAATTAATAATTACTTAATGTAAAGTTGAAATTAAATAATAAAAAGTCCGTCGTTGTTGATGGGCTAGTTATTATATAAAACTCAGCCCACTATCCAATTACAAGTGTCTTCGGCCTGCTCTGGCAATATGCATATAAATATTTAGTGTATCAATATAGTGTGATCATGAAAGAGGGCATTTTCCTTGTTATCAGATAAAGGCACAAACACTTCCCTAGGTACGGTAGTGCAGAAGCAACCACACATAGTGGCAAATAATCTCGTTAAAAATAGGTTACAGAGATGCCTCCAAACACCCCTCAAATGTGACCTTAATCGCTCAACAACCTACTTCTTCCGCCATAATCGTACGCCTTTGAAGAGTGCTTTGATGGTGTACCTATGGTCGAGTGTACCTATTTCGAGAGAATGCGAATGGCTACTTCCGGGGTTCATTATTATTATTTGCGCCTTTTGGTAGCGTTAATGATGAACATTGTTACATACCTCTTGATTTTTATGGGGTTATCTCAAAAGACGTGTGTACTTGAATAAACATGCTACAATAACCCAACTTAGTGCGAATATTCGTCAAGAGATAGCCTTAAAATACAGGGTATGTCGTATCTAGTAGAAAATACTTTGGAGGAGTCTTTTTCATTCAATTTTGAATAGAAAAGTCCATGTTACGGAGATGAGCGACATCAAAATTTGATTTTTTTCAATATTCTGACCTACTTTATTTTAAACGTTGGAGTATTATGAAAGTGACTTATATTGACTATTAAAAATTCAATATATTTGATACAAGTAACAAAATATTAAAACTTTGCAAAAAATCTGGTTCAAATTTCTGCAGGTTTAATTCATTTTATTTTACTGATATCAGAGTGAATGAATTTTTAATTTTCAATATACGATATACATTTACGATACTCTTGCATTTAACAGAAGATAGGTCAGAAATATTGAAAAAATGCAATCTTTGATATCTCAAACCTCCTTAACTGTTGATATTTCACCCAAAGTGTAGAGTATTTTCTATTCGAAATTGAATGAAGAAGATTCTTTTGAAGTTTTAATCTACGAGACATCCTGTAAGGATACCTTTGATGATCGTAGTCAACTTCATCGTATCTTCAACGTAACACACATACTTCAACGTATCACACATAGATCGTTTCAAAACCAAATTCGAGGAATGCAAGCGAGGGGATGGTGGACGTATATAATATATAACATTATTTTTGGGAGAAATGAATATTAATTATCACATGACCGGTGTTTTTTTTTTTTTAATTTTTAGAAGCCCAAAACTTATGGCCCATTTTAATTTGAGTTTTAGATCAATAAAATTACCGGTTTAAGTGAGGCGAGTGAGTAATCACTTTCAGTTACTTCCGAGAGAGCTTGTTAATACGGTTCATTTTGAAGTGGAATTCTCGAAGGAGCGGTACATACGTATGTCTTACGAAGAATACATCCGTCCTCTTTCGTATTTCATAAATTTTTTATTTATATTTCCGGGCAGACGGGGCGCTCTCTAACAAGATTAACAACCTGCTAAGATGTGGCAATTTATTTTCGAACGTTAATGTTATTAAAACTTGCACCAGCGAGCTTCATTTACTAATTCCATTTAAAAGCAAGACGAATGCACATTGTGAATGCAACGAACATACAAAAATATATATTTGCTGCATTACTCCTTTTCTTCTTGAGGAACATTCCTTTGCCGCTGTAGCTCCCTCCGCCGTTCCCTATTCTATTTCAAGTCCTGATTCAAAAGTGTTTTTTTTTGTTTTTCTTCTTCTTCTTATTTTCTTTTTTATATATAAAGATTATTGAATTTTCCTTCTTCCAAAATTATACATCTTGAATATGTCAAATTTGTAATTTATGTAAAAATGTTCCATAAAGAATATATTTATTTATTTATTTACAAAAATTACGATAAGTTATATGCCGTCAAAAATGACATACTTCTACTATATATTTCAGCCATCAATTAAGACTGTGAAAATAGCTCTATCTAGATTAGCGTTGCGTCTTAATAAAGTTAGTGATTATTATTAAATAGAGAATTATGTTTTTTTGCTTCTTATACCTCATTATATTATATTACACCTCATTATTATTTTAGCCGTTACTGGCGGACATTGGTACGTAGAGAATTATATTTTTTTGTACCTCATTTTATACACCTCGTCATTATTTGAACTATATGCTAGCGTTAGTGACGGATGTTGTTACATAAAGAATTATACATTTTGATTAATGGTTAATAATACGAATGACATATACGATACAGAAATGCATGTTCTCATTAGTTTTAATTTTCATTAAGCTGAAATATTTAAAACATCTTAATCAGAGTATATCATTTAAAAAAATCATACAGTTAATGTTTTTATTTTATTTAATAATAATTTTCAAATCATACTAATTTTGAAAACGGTATAATGTTTTCATTATATTTTTTTAGTAACGACATCAGCTATTATACTTATGTTGAAATAAAATTGTTATAAATTCTAGGATGTTACGGACAGATAAACAACTAAATTAATATTATTGGATCTATTTACATAGATTACGCGCAACAAGACGAATAATATCAGATTTATTCGGTTGAAGAGTCCCATTAAAATTTCTTACACTGATGTATATATTACCAAGTCTCTCAATTCTGCAGAATGGCGAGCTATATTCCGCATTGGTACAATAAAATAGTGTCGGCACTCTTGTGTTTATAGTGGGTGCATGTATATTAATCATGTTTAAGAGTACAGGGCTGTCATTCACAATATTATAAGAGAAAAATCAAGAGAGATATTTTTCGTCCGATAAGCTTTTACAAATTATAAAATAGGTGACCAAGAAAATGTAATCAATTTATCGGAATGTTCCATCTAAAATTAATGTAACGCGATAATTTATGTTGGACACATTCAATGAATACCGTATAGGTGATCATATTCAATGACACTCCTGACATCTCCGAAGTTTTTAGTTATGTTGACATACCGCAATAGAAAATACCCATACGCAACTAAGCTGTCAACTAGTTACCATTATTTGTAACCCCATGTAATGAGATCAGCTACTTAAACACCAGCCTAATCCCCTAAATGGCACTTGAAGGCCACTGCTGGTTTTTAGGGCCCTAATTCAGAGTCAAAAATTATATGGTTTAAAAGTTAAGGTAAGCCTTAAAAGTGTTATAATGTATTGAAAATTACCGAGTTAATTACTGATTAAATTATTGATTAAAAATTCTGTACTGAAAAGTAGATGGTTTAAAAGTTAAATTAAGCCTTAAAAGTGTTATTCTGAAAATTACGCTTTTAAGGCATACCTTAACCATTAAACAAGTTGAGTTAAACCTTAAAAGTGTTAGTTTGTACTGAAAATTATGCCTTAACCTTTAAATCATCACAATTATTGACTCTGATTCGGGCCTAGATGCCTTAAATACTGGAAACAAGATGTATCCAGAGATGGCGTCACTAAAAATTATAACTCGTTTTTGAAAGATGACTTCTGTCCTGTCAATACCTTGTGAATTCGAGAATAAGTGTTCTCAGAGATGGCAGCACTTCCATAAGTATAACATAATAGAAATGTTACCAAAAACTATCACTGGAATTTATTACCAGAATTTTTTTACACTTTCAATTCAAATATAAATATACACATGTTACTATAGACGTACCACTATAACTTGGCGTGCGAGGGAGGGCGTCCCTGTCGAGCAACAGAAGTTGTCAGGGTGTAAATTTATTACACAATACATAATGTACAGAATATCCGGTGACCGGTGTCGTATTAAATATAGAAATTTGGTCGGACAGCACTAAAGAAACCATGCAGTAATGGCGGCCTTTCTATCTGTCAAACTGTCAGACGGTAATATCGGTCTATTATTCGCTTTTTCAGCCTCGCAAAACTTTAATACTTCATTGGCAATAGTTCTTGCACCATCCCGGACTGTTTAGGATGTTTTGGACATAATAATTCAGTTTATATTGGTAATCAAGATGTCACAGCTCCCGACCAAATACAAAATTGAACTAAATGACAGGGCGAGGGGTTACAGCCGGGTGCGGGCGGGGCGGGGTTTAGTTCCAAATTCGCCGCATGCCAAGTTACGTTGGGCAAGCAATATAAGGTATTTATTTAACATGTATTTACCTACCTCTCGAGTAGTTCACGGTTGTGTGACCCGTTATCTGTGCCCACCCCGAAGTATATTATATGAATTTAGGTAATAAACGCTCCAAGGACCAGTCGTGCTTAATTACGTTACACATTTTAATTAAGCATAAAATGCATTATCTATGTTGCTTTAATTGCTTTAAAATAATGTCTTGAATTAACTTTTATTATTACTTTTGAGTATTGAATGTGAACATAGAATAAATATAACATTATTCGAAGCATCCATCAAATATTGTTAAACAATCTCTCTCCCTGCCCCTCTTTTTAATTAGTGAGAGAGATACATTAATTTATATTCATATATATTAAATTCCTTTATTTACAAGGTATAACAGAGATAGTACCCAATACTTTACAGGTAATGAATTGAAAATATTCAAGCAATCATCACCTGTTAACTTGCGTAATTCCATAACCATTGATACAGTTACACCTGTTACATTATTCAATATTTGATGTTCTTTTCATTATAAAATTAGAATTAGTGTAGAATCTCACCCTGTCTCATAACAAATGGAATTATTTATACTATTTGTCGAACAAATCATCTATTTTACATCGAATTCATCTAAAATCATTTTTGTTTTCCACTAAAATTTCCAAGCAAAAATATTTTTTTAATATTTACCAAATTTCACAGATTTGACTGGCTCGGTAGGGGAGGGGTTAAAATGCAAGGCAAGGGAGGGGTTAAAAGTTAAAAGTTCACGTTGCCAAACTGCTGTGATTAGACATTTTTCATTGATGATATTTTCTCTCATAACATACCTATATATGATAAATCTTAAACTCTTCGATCTTCTGCCTTACTCTGAGCAGCTTCTCGTCAACTGATAGGAAATATTAGGTATTACTAATTCTAGAAATCTCATCATGAAAGTTCTGGGCATATCTTGGAGCTAACTTAATTCATATTAGACACAAACTTTCTCAATTTAATTTATTATTAATTTATTAATTTAAGCCATTCATTACAGGTATTCTCAATAAATATTGCCCAGAATTGTTGATAGGAACATTCTTTGTATATTTTTTTTGTAGGCGAAAAAATAATGGCATCACTATTTATTTTGATTTGAAATGGGCGCAGTTAATTATATTTAAGATGATTTTTCACTTCTCTGATACATATATAAAATGAAAAACGATAAATAAAATGAGAAAAAACTCACCAAAATATATTTTAAATTTTCAAAAGGTTTTCATCATTTTATTTGACCTGCGTAAAAGCAAATAAAGTTTTACTATTCGACATAAATTACTATCATGATACCAGGGGCGTGCAGTGAGAACAAGAAGCGTGATTTTTTCCTAAGCATATATTTTGAAAAGAAACCGAAATAAGACAAATCGTCATATTTCTATCAGTATAAATATAATATGTCTTAGTCTCAGTATAAATATAATGTCTTAGAGCTTCGGAAGTGGAGAGAGCTGGCACTAGACCGAGATGAGTGGGAGGAAGATTATTGAGGAGGCCAAGACCCACCAAGGGTTGCAGTGCCAAGAGTGATGATGATGATGAAATATAATAATTAACAATATATATAATATTCTTCAGATAAATATTTAATTTCGATTTTTTTCCAAATATATGTTTAAATAAAAGTCATGCTTCTTATTCTCACTGCACGCCCCTGCATGATACATAGTCTAACGTTTGGTCAGAAATATTGAAAAAAAACATGAAAACATTAATAATTCATTATTATTTACCGTCACGCCATTTAAGCAGAGAGGATAGAGCGCCACACTCTCCTGTCTTGACACACAACTTTCATCTCATCCACATTCATACATCTTCGCATATAAGCTCGACGGTTGTTGAGGCTCCTAACAGGACTAGTTCCTAACAGGACTATCTTCCAGTATCTGATTAATGTGGTTATATCAGATTTTCCGCGATCGTCATCTCTATCTGGATGCCGTCAACACTTGCGTCATATATTTTTCTTACCAATCTTTTCTCATTGATTCACTCAACATGTCCAAACCTTTTTGATTCTATTAATTCTTGATTCTATTTCCTTTTTTGATTTTTGATTCTATTAACAATATAACAATATTTTCTATAAAAAATTGAGTGAAAAAGGCTTCCCCGATTTTTACTCCCTTTATATTAACTCGTGGCGTCTGCTTGCTTGCTTGCCGGTTTGCCGTCAAAAAAAACTTTGGATCGATTTTCGACCCTTTTCCCGTGATCCAATCGAGCTGAAACTTGGCAAGTAGACTCGTGGCGACAATCAAGGAAATCTATCAAATTTTGGTTTAAAAAAATTATAATAATAGTATAATTTAGGATTTTTAGAAATTTTATTGTTTTTTTTCAAATTGGAATCATTAGAAAAGTTTGATTACTAGCAACGGCGGCCCGATAACGTGGCGGAATATTTTCTAAATTTGAATTACTCCGTCGGTATACATAACAGGTACTTCACTACACAAAGCATGAAGTGTGTTATCAAAGCTCAAAACATCTGACATTTTAGAAATATATTGAATTACTGTAAGTTTAGTCTTATGTTATATGTTTTAATTCGTCTTTAATTGTTGTTATATTTTACAAAGAAAGGGAATATAATAAAAACTTGGTTTTTATTGGTTACTTTTTTTACTTCATTTAATATAATTTTAAATACATTTATCGCGAGAGATTAAACGAAAAACATAGAAAATTTCGCGCTCGCTTAAAAACAATTAATGAATCGAACGGAATGCAATTGAGAATTTGAATTGCAAGCGGATTGCAAGTCATTTGCACGTCCGAGCCCACATTTTCCGGACTTTTCCTCCGGTTAGCGCTCGGGCAATCCAGACTCTAATTATTGGTCCCGAGGGATAAAGATGTGCAGCCATTTTGAACGCCATTCACGGAGCGCGGTGACATCTGTCGGCGCGCGGCGGGAGCGTCTCATAAGTGGATGAGTTGCAATTTGCATTATTTACGGGGCTTAATGTCAACGGTTCCGTTGGAAAACGACACGAGTTCTGGCGATACAGTCGTAAATGCTGCAATGCGATACAATGGGGAAAACGAATAGATCGAAACAATTTTTATGAGTGTATCGTGAAATAAAATGGCTTATAAAAAGTTTTTAGTGCCTACAAAAAATGACAGGAGTAAGAGAATATAAAAGCTAGTATAATATAATTAAAAAGGTTTCTCAATATCCTAGATTTTACAGTGTCTCATAGCTAGTAGTAAAAAGTTAACAGGTGAAATCGTGCCTTGATAATGTGTTGAAAATGTTTGAGCAACCATGTCCTAATATCAATAGTTATGGACATATGCCATATCAAAGTTTGCATTTTTTTCAATATTTCTATCTTATTTTTTGCAAAAAGTTGAATTATTATTAAATTACCTTGTATTGATTATGAAAAATTCATTCGTGTTAATGCAAGTCGAATAAAATTAGAAAAACCTAGCAGAAATTAAAAATAATTATGTTTTATAGGGTTTTTATCAATTTATTTGAGTTGTTGAAGGGAATGAATTTTTCATATTCGATTTGTCAGTATAACGCAAGGGCGTGTAGTGAGAACAAGAAGCATGACTTTTATTTAAACATACATAATTTGGAAAAAAAATCGAATTTGAATATTTGTCTGGCAAAATATTATGAAATACATATTTAAATCCGAACAATTTGTTAATAATTGTGATAGAAATATTACGAGGTACATCCCTTATTTCGGTTTCTTTTTTAAAAAAAGTCAAGCTTCTTGTTCTCACTGCACGCCCCTCCTGTAAAGATAGTTAAAATTTTTACAAAAAGTAAGTCAAAAAATTTGAAAAAAAAATGCAAACATTGATATTGCATATCTCCATAACTTTTGATATTAGATCATGGTTGCTTGAACATTTCTTGTTCAAGCAAAGCAAAGAGTTTTTGATGCTAGCTATGAAACACCCTGTATATGATATATCATTAAGCAAAATCTATTTTTTTTACCTCCTCTAAAATGATCGTGAGCCTGCTATTTCGTACGGAACCAGGTAATTTATTTTTCATCTTGGGAACAACACATTATTTCTAAGTTAGGTATTTAATTAATATTATACATTCCTGGTTGATTCCAGTCTACAGAAAACGTTGTTAACTTTTTTATAATTGTATGCTTTAAACTTTACAAAACGACGATCATTAATCCCAACACAACCATTAAGTTTTCACAGTAGCTTTTTCATACCTCGCGAACTTTGCGCTTGGAAATTAAACTTTCTTTGCGAAATTCGCAAGTCTGTCGGCTTATAATAAATTATATGAAACTTCTTAAGGCTAAACCGAGAGAATGCACTTTAGGTACATAAGGAAGATAAATATTTCAGGTTTATCTTTTGAGTTAACAAACTGAGACTATACCGGTTGTGTGGTCACCACTTTGAAGAATATTATGAACTAGCTGTCCTTAACCGGCGTTGCACGGGTTAAGGATTAAGTTTAAAATAAATTTGTAAATAAAGGTTCGATTCGAATAGTATAGATTTGCATCGAAAATATATAAACGGAGGGGAAGGGTTAAAAGAATAGGGGAGAAATGTCGCGCATGTTACTCGCCGAGTCCTAACGAATAGTTTCCAAATTTTGAGGTCCGATTGGGAGAAAGGTACAGATTTATCTAGAAAATATATCAGGGGAGGGGAAGGGTTAAAAGAATAGGTGGGGAATGTCGCATATATTACCGACCGAGTCCTTAAGAATAAGTTTCCAAATTTTGAGTCCGATCGGTCATACGGTACAGATTTGCATCGAAAATATGTCAGGGGAGGGGAAGGAGTATAAGAACAGAGAGAAATGTTGCCTATGTTACCCGCCGAGTCCTAAATCATAAGTATGCAAAATTTGAATCGAATCGGACAAACGGTGTGGATTTGTATAGAGAACAGACAGACAGACAGACAGTTTTATAGTATAGATATTGAGTTTTATAGGTACAGATAAGTCCGACTCTACGAACCCCTTATTTCAGTGTTCTATGAAGTGTTTCGCGACATACGCTTATTTTGATTGATCCGAGATAACAGATTTCAGTGAAAACTTTCCTTAGTTACAGTGTGTGATTTCGGTACCATGGTCGAGGAAGGAACGGCGTAGAACATCAATACAAGATACGTTCTGAGATATATGGCCGTAAACCAAGTATAGTAAAATGAATCATTTACTTTTGCCAATCAAATTCCATGGGATGCGTCACAAATTCAAAAAAATAATTTAAAAGTAACAAAACAGAAATTGTTTATTTGGTAACAAACACAGCAATTTATTTTAATTTCTCACTATTTAAAAGGAAAACAAAGACGACTATTCTTTTTAAAAACTCGTTTCCAATAAAATGTAGGTTTCATGGTTTCCAGAGAAATTTCCATGAGTAGTGTCATTTTTTTTGTATTTATCTCAGAAACACCTCAGTAGGATATTACTGACATTGCTTTAATACCCCTCACACATCAATGAAAACTAAAATAGAAAACAAAAGTAACAGTGTAATAAAAAAAAACAAATTAAAATTGTTCTAATCATAGTGTGATACAGAACATTAAGAATTACGAAACCATGACGTCGTTGTCACCTTTCGCTGTATTAGATGAACTAGGTTTAACAAACTGGTTCTTGAAATTAAATGTGACGATTTTATATAAATGTAGTTCATAAGAGTGTAGGTTTTCCGTTTTTATCTGTTCGTATATCGAAAACTTTAAACCGTAAATCGAAGCTGTGCCACTAACGGGTTAAATGTTTACAAAGGTTAAAAACATGCCTGAAAAAGATAACACCGTTTATAGTAACATTACGCAATTGTGTAAAGAAAACGGGTCTGTCAAAATAATTTTGAATCTTGAACATCGTTTACGATATTATTGTGGGTATTTAGGTACTTTGATTGAATTCTATACATATTTATAGATAAAAAAATAATAATTTGTTTTTAAATCTTAAATTAATGAAATAAAATTGAAATAAAAAGTCCATTGCTTTTTTTTAGCGAATGCAGAAGTTGCGTAAATATTTTAAATAAATAGTATTGTTTTAGAAAATTTTTATCCTGAGCCAGATTATAAATTTTGAATATTTGTACTATTACTACTAATTATTACTATTACTTGTAATTAATTGTAATTAGGACCATAGAGCATAGGGCCATAGGATAGTTAATTGATCACCTAAGCCAACCGTACGATAGGTCGTAAGTCTAAGGCCACCTTAAAAAAACTTCTATACCTACTCTCCCTTGAAAAAATATAGTTTCGTCTCTGTGAGACATCTATAATATACATTAATTGATTATTGATGTCCCTGTGACAAACAATCCAGTTCTGTTCTAAAAAATTTGGACATACTCAAAATATTCTGAAACACTATTAGTCTCCCTTGAAGGATTGAAAGTTACTATGCCGTCTATGTATCTTTAAGGTTTCAGTACCCATCAAGGTTTTATATAGAATTGTGATTTTCCTGTGTCAAAGAGCTGAGAAACAATTTTCGCAAAGAATTTTATTTTATTTTTATTTATTACTGGGCTTTGTCCGCTATGAGAAAGATGTTGTTTCCTTGCATTCTATTCTACTCATCTTGTTTTTCAATTTGACTTTCATTCCATTTCGTTCTCATTCAAAGAATGCAAATGCGTATAATTGTGAAAATGGCGCTTCGCCAAGCAATGCTTTACCCCGTCGATTTTTAACTGTACAGATAATTTTTTTAAAACTAAAATGTACCTACAAAGTTTTTTATCTCTTGTAAAGACGATTATTTTGACGAGACTTTTGTCAGTTTAATTTATAATTTCTAATTGTAAATTTCAAAAAGTGTAGTAAATAAGTGGTAAAATTCGCTTTTCTCGAGATCGCTATACTGATTGTTTATCTTGTGTATTAATATTGGTCGTATTGAAGTTTTTTAAATGTATTCTTAACTTTCACGCGCGTACGAAATCTATATATTTATTTTAACTGACACTATATTTAACTTTGTACATACGTTAAGTTATATTTATCACTATTATATTTTCGAGAAAAGCAGTCTCTCTCATCATCAGGTGTGATAAAAGGTGCAATAAAAACAGTAAAATTTTATTAATAATAACAAACAATAATTATAGCAATTTATAATATTAATAGCAATTAGTTATTTATTTCACCAATTATTAGTTATTATTTTAAAGTTTTAATAATTTTTAATACTAATTATTTTTAAAAAAATTCAGGCGTATTCTAGTATACATACCTATCTATATGTTAAATAATTCATAAAAATATCATATATATTCATTAAAAAATATTGCTTATAATTCCACTTTAAAAATAATAAGGTATCATTACCAGCTGCGAAATATATGTATACTTTGTGACGGGAAGGACTATAGATGTCTTTAGCATAGTCCATTCGAATATATAAAACAAACTGATTTAGAACATAATACAACTTTTAAAAAGTTGATAAAGTGTGGATGTTCTTACGTGAAATTGATGAACGTTGCATTGTGTATAGAGATCACTTAAGCCAGCCCGTAAATGTCATAAGCCCTGGGTCACCCTATAAAGACTAGTTTCATACTCGTTTCCCATATAAATAGCTTCGTCTTTGTGAGACTTCCTTAATTTATCTTAATTAAAAATTTGTTCGATTTACATTTATAATAGATCAATGAGTATTTTAATTTGAAATTTCTTAATAAATAATACCTTCATCGTATTTCAAAATATAATTATTTAATAATAAATTAAACTTTTACTTTTATATGATTAAAAGAACACAGAGCGTTTGGATTAAAAATTACACGTTCAAAAGATTATTAAAAATATTAATTTGTATTTACCATAAACCCCTTAATTTTAAATACACAAAGAAAAATTTAATTACGTTCGTACCTGTTAAAAAATAAATTGTGTAGCACACGGAATTTGAAATATATAACATTTTTTTTATTTCTTTAACATCAATGAAAATCTGAATTTTCATTTTAGAGACGAATTTTGAATAAATCTCTTTAACGTAATGTAATTATTCTCTCGTTTCTTTCGGGAATTTTTGAATATTTTTTCCCAGAAATCTTTATGAATTTATAAAACTCCCGATGATTGTTCTTCAATGGAATTTTCCATAAAATTTATCATTTTTAACATTAACAAAACAATTTTTTGATTCGAAAAAATCTCATTATTTTTGGCTTTAAATAATCTGAAATCAAATGAACTGGAGTGGCGTCATTTATTTAAATGATATCATTATATAAGGTTTAATGTTAGGCATAATTATCCGCCGTGTTTTTTTAATATTACAACATTCTCTTCTTCTATCCTCTCATATTTCTCTATTTTTCTATTTTTCTTTTGTCGGGGTATCGTAAAATGATCACTATAGCCATACGACATATAAGTATATGTCGTAAGCCCATTGGAGACAAAATAAAAACTTCCATACATGCTTTCTCATATAAATACCTTCGTATCTGTTAGACATCTATAATTTATCTAAATTAATGATTATGCCCATGTGTACAAAATCTAGTACCTGTGTTCTTAGAATATACTAATAAAAACATTGTTAACTTATCAATTCTTTCTTTCGATTGCAGTTATGGAATGCTCCGACGACCGTCAAAAACTCTTCAACGATTCATGTTACCTGATCGTCAGCTATCCCGAAGTCACGTGGTCGACCGCTCAGCAGATCTGCCGAGGCGCCAGGGCCGAACTGGCGTCCGTCTTCTCACCGGAAGAAGAGAAATTTCTGACAGCCACCATCAGGAACAGCGCCGAGTACTCCAACAGCGCCATCTACTGGCTCGGGGCGAAGATGTCCGGGCTGGGAACCTACGACTGGGGGGACGGCACCAGGGTCGTGTTCTCCGGATGGCTCCCCGGGAAGAGTCCGGAAGAAATGGACATCCTCGAAATACCCGATCCCGAAAATCCAACGTGTCTCGGCATACAGTGGATGACGTCGCCGACGCCCATGCTCCCTAGCGGGTTGTACTGGACTTCGCAGAAGTGCTCGCACGTCGGCGGCTACGTCTGCAAACGAAAGCACCAACTTCACGAACCGAATCTGAAGTTGAATAGAACCATTAATGATACGGAAGGCAGATTGATTTCCCCTAATTACCCAGGAAATTATCCAAACAATTTAAACTACGCGGTGAAATTGATCGGACCAGAAAAGACGAGATTAGTGATACAGTTTGCAAAAATAGACATGGAGTTTCAAAAGGAGTGCCTTTATGATTACGTTGAGGTAAGTAAAGCAAGAAACCCTTAAAAACCATAATAATTAGGTTTTTTTTTTCACCATTTAAGAATTGATTTTTTAACAAGAGTCTCAATAGGGTTGCGTAAGTGGTGATATTTCAGAATACATATGTGTGTGTGAGGCGGACCCGCCTTTAACATTTAGGTTCTCTTCAGCATTCAAATTATGTCGCCATGTAGGTATATGATGGATTTTTTAAGAATTGCAAGCAGTAAGGGACACAGAAAAAAAACAGAAAAAAAGCGTCCATTTTTGAATTTAAGTTATACTCGACTAGTTTCGAGAACTAGCGATGTTCTCATCTGCAGGTGAAAATAAATAAAAAAATATCTTATACCTAAAAGAGGTATAAGATATTTAAGTTT
>JADDOH010000433.1:0-139431 GCA_016648135.1 Agrypnia vestita
TCTTAAATATACACGAGGAGGACATCTGAAGAAGGATACCTCGCCTAAAGAAGGTGTTTAGTTCATCTCTATACAATTTTATACTCTGTGGTGTCTACATTTCTGTTTTGTGGGGTAGATATATGGGTATATATATACCTATATGTATTTCAAACCTAAAACTAATTTAATTAATGTAATTAACAAGATTTAATTTATACATTATTCTTAATTATATTAATAGTGTCGCCACAAAATAATTTTGCACTTATTGAAGAAGAAAAAAACTAAATGTAATTTTTGATCTCGGTCTCATTTTCAATTCCAAGAAATTTACTAGATAATAGAAGTCGTATTCACGTGCCAATAATTATCTAAATTAATAATTTGTTTATAAACGGAATAAATAAAAATAATTTACTTTGTTTGAGGCGATAACTAGCAAAATAAGTTTAATATTTAAATCGAAGCTTATTGCTTATCAATTAAACTTATTGATATTAGAAATAACTTTCTTAATATCAACTTGGTTTATAGTAATCATTCGTTTAAGAGGTTATACCACTCTGGGAGAGTAAATATAGGTAGAATTTCCAATTTTTACAAAGAGATGATTATTTTTTGTAGTAGTACTTATCAAGGCACATATTAAACTATTATTTTATTGTAATATTTTTGAAAATTAAAATTACGGTTTCACATCTATTTCCATGGAGCTTCCTCTCCGTGACTGACATCTAACTTAGTACACATTCGTCCAAGTCAGAAAGATCATGTACTTACTAAAAAAAGAAATATCTACAACTTAGCATATCCGATTTGTAAAAAAACGTTTTTCGTAAAATTGGGAACAATGTGAAAAAAAAACATAAAATAATTTAAACAATTTTTTATTATTTTAAAAGGAAAGAGAGAATGGTATAAATCTACTTTCTATCCACCGGACAGAGTTCGTTCACCACAACAAAATGAATAACGTTCATTCATCTTTAAACCATACCTTTTGTAATAACTTAATGGTCCCTCAAGGGCTCACCACAAAAATGCATTTCGACTTACAAAAGCATTTATTATAATGCTAACCAGTACCGTTGTATTGATTATGGAGCCCATCTTCAATAAAGAATTCTGTGCGTCTCACTAACAGGGTATCCACGTACTTTTTATTGTTTTTTCGATAGACACTGAAGATTAATGAATAATGAACACAGAAACCCTCGGGAAAGGACAAATAGTCATCCAGCGTCAGAAAATGATACTTTTTTTGTTTGTAGAGGAAATGATACTACTTCTACATACATTTTTTGTTTGTAGAGGAAATGATACTACTTCTACAGCGTCAGGAAATGATCCTTTTTTTTGTTTGTAGAGGAAATGATACTACTTCTACAGCGTCAGGAAATGATCCTTTTTTTTGTTTGTAGAGGAAATGATACTACTTCTACATCTGTTCTATATATACTCCGAACTACTGGCATATGTGATACAATGTTATGATAAGTGGTGAACTAAACCATTATTTCAACTGTGATTGTGAGAACAGTGTTTGATTGTAGCAATGATTGGTGACTATTTATTCATATTTTGGAGCAATAAACCTCTTTCAGTTAAATCTCACATACCGATCGTCGTCGAATTTGACTCATCACATGGACCACCAAAATAAATAGACATGAACTAGCATATACAATTACTTGCCCACAATTTGGCGCCCCGTCCGGTGCCAATGCGTTCGCCTTGTTAAAAAAAAACTACAAGCTTCAAATTTTGAAACGATTATGAAAAGGTCAAAATAAATCCGACTCATAAAAAGTATAATGTCTTTAAAAAATAGGTATGTTTTTATCAAGAGACTCAGTTTGGAACAAAACTTTAAAAAGTACGTCTTGTTAGTAAGGGTATTTAATTATGCAAGAATAAATACTATTATTTGCGGCATAAATGACTCTTACAGTCTGTGGCTCATCACAATACTTTCTTACAATAACGAGCGCAAAAAAGTATGATAGAAAAAGTAAGAAATAGTATCTACTCTGTATGACCGGGCGATCAAAAGGCTATCAAAAAGCTATCAAAAGGCTACTTTCTTCTTCTTCCTTGCACTGTCCCAACTCATTGCCTAGGTAGGCTGTTGGGATTGGCTCTTCTCGATCTCAGTTCTTTGGTCTTCCTCTGGATGACTGTCGATGAAGCTCCGTAGACATTTCCTGCTTCACCGTGTGGTCTGTTGGTCTTTGTCCTATGTGCCCATCATCAAAAAGCTACTGTGGACGTAAAATAACTAACTAAACTATCTTACCTTGACGCCGAATCACACGGGAATTGGCAAAGATAAAAATTGATAAAATGTCACATTCTTTAGTTCTGGCATATATCCTTGTCTCATTAAACGCAAATCTTAATCCCTGTCTATGAATTGATAACTCAAAAATTAATAAAACGCATTACCTACATATCTTAAACACGTGTATATTTCATCCTTGTAAAGAATATGTTTTCCTGTTTCGCCTATCGTTTTGATCAGATCAAACACAGATCGCTGTATTTTTATTGCCTCCTCAAACATTGTCTGAATTTTATTTTATTTGGTATTATTTTTGTTATGTGTAAAATAAAAACGATATCTGTATTACTCTATAATAAGTTAAGACTTTTTTTAAACTTTGTTTCGGGTCACATTTTACGCGGGAAGTCTTCGGAAGATCATACATAATCTATGTTAAAACTATTTGATTTGCATTTTTTTTTCGTTTTTGTTGTTGATCAGTTATTTGGAGGAAGTGCCTACTTATTAGTACAGCCAGAGAGTATTTATTATCTACGGATACCAACGGACAAAACCAGTTTTTTTTAAGTCACACGGCGCAAACATCTTAGTGTGCATCTAGCCACTCGGACCACGAGGATGTTGCCGACGGCCGGCCGTGAAACTGCGTGGGTGTTTAGAACGCTTTTTAAAGCATTTTTTATTTCAATATCACACATAGCGCCATAAGCTGTAGTGATGGGAAGTTTCGTTCAGTCGACTGAACGAAACATTCATCGTTCATTCAAGTAAACTGTTCACTTTCAATCGTTCGTTTGAACTGTTGATTTTTAATCGTTCTTTTGTCAACTAAAATTATTGGGTACTAAAAATCAACGCTGAGAAAGCGGGCGGGGGTTGAACTTTCATTTCTAATCGTTCTTTACTTTTACAACGTATGAAAAACCAATCTTACTTACTTACTTACTATTACGCCGTTTCTCCGTGGGGGTAGGCAGAGAGGATAGAGCGAGCGCCACACTCTTCTTTCCTGACAGACAACTCTCGCCTTATCCACATTCATACATCATTGGATGCAAGCTTGATGGTTGTTGAGGCTTCTAACGGGACCATCTTCCAGTATCTGGTTAATCTAACTAAATTGCAATATTAATTTAATAAATTAGAATTAAAATAGCTTCCTTATACTCCATACCGACCGTAGAAATTCCTAATTAACTTACGGCTACTGAACTGATTAACGGCTGTTGATGAAAGTGAACTGAACAGTCAGAGAGTGAACAGTTCGGAAAGAAAAGTTCGTTCATGAACGACCCATCTCTAATAACCTGTACCTGCACTCATGCCGTCTAGGTTGTACGGAGAAGAATGTGTAATGTTACATAATGGATACCTTGTGTACGAGTATTTTAATCAGGGGTATAAAATAAAAACATTCGTGAAAAAATAATACAACCATAATGGCGTATCAATCATTGTGTCGCGCTAGGAATGCGGGATCCCATTGTAGAAGTACCTACATATAAATTATCTTTAGTTTTCTTCAAATCTACTAGAATCGTGCGTCGAATATTAAGTATATTTTACAAAATGCGTTAATTTTTGTCCTTTTGTTGACTTTCATCCAACAGGCACTTCAAGAAGATTAATGAGAAAATTACTCGAGTTACTACAGTTTCATCAATTATATTTTCAAATATTCTCACATTCTGTCATATTTAAGAAACAACTAAGTTAGAACTGTCAAAAGTGTCGTAAATATTTCACTTTTGACAATAATTCTCATTACGAGAAATGCTTTTAATATAATCGCGGAAAGATGTTACCGTTGTTACATAGCAATTCAAAAATGATTACATGAGTTATTTTCAGTTTCAAAATAAAAAAAATCGTAGATTTTTATGAATCCTAGGCCCAAATTGATATTGACATTGTTAAGTGGTAAAAATTGCTTCAAAATGATAAATTTATTTACCTTGATTAACAATAATTTCATCAATATTACCACTTCCTTTTTAAGAATGTTCCTCAGATTTCAACGATGGAAATGAAGATATATTAAAGATTTAAAAAGGACCGATATTCGAATAGCTGTAATTATAACAACTAGCTATAGCCCGTCAAAAATGACAATTCATTTAAAGCATATAAAAATGAGTTTAAAAACATGACGGAACAAAATCGTCTAAATAACCTCACTTTAATGAACATTGTATGTGATTTACTTAGAAAAATTTATTTGACTAGTATTATCTCTAAGTTTTCTCACATTAAATTGCATTATTAGTAGAATTAGCGTAATAAATAAAATTTTAAAAAAGTCGCTCGGATGATTTGGGCATGTTGAGGATGTTGGGAATAGTAAGAAAGATATATAATGCAAGTGTTGATGGTGGCATGACCAGATTAACCAGAAACTGGAAGATGGTCCCGTTAGAAGCCTCAACAACCGGCGAGCTTACATGCATGTATTAATGTGGAAGAGGCGAGAGTTGTATGTCAGGACAAAAGAGTGTGGCGCTCTACCCTCTCTGCCTACCCCCACGGGGAAACGGCGTGATGGTAAGTAAGTAAGCGAGTTAAATTGAGATATTTTTCTTTTTAAGGCCGGCGCCACACTACGTGGATTTTCCGACGTGTTTCTTCAGTCGCGAAACGCCGCTATATTTCTTTTCATGCAATATGCGCTTATCAAACACACTACGCGGAAGATACGCGCAGTGTAGCGCTGGCCTAAATATCAATTAACGTGTTTTTATTTAAAAAAACTAACTTTTATTAAGTGAGTAAAGTCTCAGAATACAGGAATAAATAGAATATACTGTTAAAAACCATCTCTTTATGTAAATATAAAGCGTTTTAAAATCAACAAAAAACGTAAAAATTTATTGCAAATATTTCTTGATTTCCTTAGTAAAAGTTCTAGATAAATAAGTTTACTTTATACGTATAAAAAAACATATTATGCGTACATATAAATATTTATAAAAAATTAGCGCCGCCTAGGACACCAAAAACGATTTTTTGGCCGCGGCCTGTCGATTAATGCTTTTATTTTAATATGTCCAAAATAAATAAATAATGTCCAGTTTATTACTTTTATATAATAACAAAGGTTCTATCTAAGTTATTGCCCTAAAAAAATGCAGTCTAGTCTTGATATAAATGAATAATAAATACCCAGATTTTCGTAAAAAAAAAAAAACGCTGAAATATGCATTTAGAGTGTACGTCCAGCCTCAATCCAGCACTGGTTATTTCTAGTCCCTAATATTATGCGGTGCGCGAAACAATGCACACGGAAGTGGCGGAGAAAGCATCACCGAGAAAGGCATGGATTGTGCGCCATTGAGCGCCAGGTGGTCCTCATCTTGATACGGTCCAGCTGCTCTTCCGCGTTAAGGAAGTGTCTCCAGCTCAACATGTTGCCGTCGACGCGGTTTACTTGATTTGTAAAGATTCAAACTGAAGCAAAAAGGGATGCATCTAAAAAAGGAAACGAAGAAATGAAGTCGATGGACTCCCGAAAATAGGGATTGGGATAAAAAATGACCCGCATTATAGAACGAATATTAGTCTCCTAGCTAGTATAAAAAATCGGGCAAATCTTCTTCATCCGACTTTGAATAGAATATACTCTTTACACTTTTGATGAGATGTCAACAACGACAATGTAAGCGATGGAAATAAGCGGCATCAAAGTTTGCATTTTTATCAAATATATTGTTGAGTAGCGATGATGATGATAATACTACATCCGACAATAATGCAGTTTTGGACAATTTTTTATATTGAAGAGTCTCTTTAATGACTCTTAAATGTATTCCTATGAGTGACGATCCTTTGTTATGGTGGAAAGTGAATATAAAATTTCAATCCCTGAACTCGATTGCCCGCCAGTATTTGTCGTCTCCGCCAAGCTCAGTAGCAAGCGAATAACTTTTTTGTGGTGCTGGCCTAATTCATTCAGTTCAGTTCATCAATTCAGAAATAGATTGGACGGAGATAAAGCTGCGAAGCTTTTGTTCATTAAATACAATTTGCTTCTTTTGGAGTCGCTTCATTTGATCTAGTTTACTACTAGTACTGTTTAAGATTTAAGAAAATTCGATTGTTTTTATATTCAACACCAAGGTAGGTGTATTGTTTTTTAAGCCAATAATAATTTTTGTAATTTTACCTTATAAGACCTGCCCTTAACATATTTATGTTCTGCCTAGGCCTTCGATTCCGATTCCGGTTCCGGTTCCGAGAAAGCAAATCTAAAAACTCCCATTCCGAATTCGGTTCCGATAAAGCGACCTCCGTAACATCCCTGATACAGACAATAATTCATTGTCTGTCTGTCTGTCCCCGCAACTTCGTGTAATGTCCGTGACATCTTTATAGTACATTTTTTTCGTTTTTTTTACGAGAACTTTTTGGGAAATATTATTTTTTCGTAAATTTTTTTTGCGAATTTTTTTTTTTGAATTTTCTTTTTTAAGATTTTTTTTTCAAAATTTATTTTTTTACGAATTTATTTTCGAATTTTCTTTTATACGATTTTTTTTTTTTTATAAATAAATACTCTTTCCTTAGGAACCTACATTTATGGGTTACAGCTAATACACGAATAATTGTGTTGTGGTACCTTCACGATATCTGGGTTTTATTATTTCAAATGATTCTTTGTTATTTTAAAAATTGATAGAAATCAGTTTTTTACACACATCTATACCTATATAACTCAATGTCTGTCTGTCTGTCTGTTCTCTATACAAATCCACACCGTTTGTCCGATTCGATTCAAATTTTGCATACTTATGCTTTGGGACCCGGCGGGTAACATAGGCAACATTTTTCCCCTGTTCTCTTACCCCTTCCCCTCCCCCCGACCTATTTTCGATGCGAATCTGAACCGTTTTACCGATCGGACTCAAAATTTGCATACTTATGCATTGGGACCCGGCGGGTAACATAGGCAACATTTTCCCCTGTTCTCTTACCCCTTCCCCTCCCCCTGTAAGAATCAGCACTACAGCAACATTGCTATTTTATGAATAAAGTGAAGTATTTTTTAAATTAACTATATCATAATTAAATTTGACAATTCTCTTATCATATGGGTAGAATTTATGAGCATATTATATTTTACGTAAAATTTCATTTGCCCTGTGTTTTACAGAGCATCATAAATGCGTGCGAAAGAGACGCACACATACTACATTTGGAACAACATAAATGATTTAAACCCAAAACTTTATGTTGCCCGTAGAGTGCTTTTCCAATTAAATTAAAGAAACCAGCGGCCCGATCCAAACAGAATAACTTAATAAAATTAAAAAACAAAATATCAAAATTTTCATAAATTAGAACCTAATTATCCCTGATGATGTACCAATAAACGGCATTCTGGTGTCTTCATTAAATACTGACGCCACACATTAAAATTTGTTCGAGAAGTTAGCTTATGTTATTTTATTAACAGCATTCTCTTCTTCTTCTTCAGTCTTCGTCTCTCCACTGCTGGATATAGGCTTCTTCCATCTTTCCTTGTTGTTTGCTAGTTGTAGCCATTTCTTCCCCCCCACAGCGGCTATATCGTCAGCCCATCTCTTCTGAGGTCTTCCAACGCCTCTTATTTTCCCAAGGTCTCCTCTTCAGAACTCTGGGAGTCCATCTTATTTTTAACAACATCGTATTGTAACTATTAACAAAGATATGAGACGAATTCATGTTATTTTTGCCATTATGAAACAAAACATGGCACACACTTCAAAGTTTAATTTACATATATCCTACCGTGTATCTGCTTGCAGTGAGAGACGTAAATAAATACGTAGATATATTAAATCGTACTCTAAACGAATAGTAATAAGAAAAAACAATATCTACACTACCGCACCCAAACTAATTTGTACATTATATCTTCCCTTCTACTCCCGTCCCACATTCCCCTCCACCCTCTCCACTCGCTATTAATGTATGTTAAAGTAAATTTTTAAATTCAGTGGAAAATTTTTAAGATTATTTTGCTGTTAATTTTTCCCTAACAAAATAAATAAATAAACACACAAATACACACACTCACACAAACTCATTATTGGACATGTTTTTTCTTATTTTTTTATCGATTGTATATATGTGTTTTCTTATAATTGGCCCAAAACTCTGTACATCAATTATTGTTTTTTTTCAAGATTGATTAATTATATGGTTGTAAGAAAACCAATAAATGAAAATAAAATAAAATAAAAAAAGTTATTTTTACTGTACAAAGCCTTTTACGATAAAAACGTAATACATATAGGCATCAGTGAAAAACATTGTTAACAACATTAAAAAAAGAAACCATAAATCAGCTTACACTAAAAAAAATATAGATATTTAAATAAATAACAAATCAGAGTTATGATCGTAATGAGTCTTGCGCAACAGCATTAATAAGTTATACAGTTGAAGACTTACCTACACTTAACATTAAAATTATATATATATATATATAGATAGATATATATATAAATATATATATATATATATATGACGAACTACTTTCTGGGGGAACCCGCGTCAAACAGTCCTGAAAAGGACTTTTAAACTCCCGACGTTTCGAACAGGTAACACTGCTCATTCTCAAGGGCCTCTTATTTTGATTCCTGCCCAAAACTGGACGAGTAAACCCGACTGTTCGGGGCAAGAGCCAGAACAAAAGTGAATTAAAATCCTTATTGGTGCTAAACATTATTGATTTTTATTTATTTGTTTAATAGCCGACTTTGGGAACGGGTAATTACTTTACTAATTGGTTTTTCTATTATTGTTGAATTTTGTGGGTTAATTTTAAAAGTTGGGTTTTTTTCCTGAATTGCAGTATTACATGTGTTTGTCTCTAAGATATTAGTCCAGGTATTTGGTATTCTTATGGAATCGTTTCTGCTGTTCATGTTATTTTTATGAATGAAAAATTCTATTGCTTCTCGGTAAATGCGCGATGATTCTATATATGTATGTAGAAGAGGGAGGGAGGGATATATATATATAGATATATATATATATAGATATATTATATATATATAGATGTAGATATATATATATATATATATATTGCCAAATGTCTGAATTCTACAGAGTGGCGAACTATGTTCGGCATTGGTAATATTATGAGTACAACAAAATATTTTAGGCGCTCTTGCGTTTCTAACATTTCTAAATCATGTTTAAGAGTACATGGCTGTCAGTCGTGTTATTTAATGTTTTTAAGAGGACAATTAGGTCAGATATTTTTCTTCTATTTAATAAGTTAGTGACACATAACAAAAAAATATGATTAAATGATGAAAAGAATTAAGCTACTATTGACAACCTTATCACTCTAACAAATTTGATATTTGTAAAGTAAAATCGTATTAAGATCAAAAATACAAGTTATTTGCGCCATTCCCAGTGTCATATGTAATATGTTTGACGAAATGAACGTTCTTCCAGAGGTCCCAGAACCCGACGCGCTCGCATTGCCGTGAGAACTGCTCGAAATCAAGTAAATTTTTCGGACGCGCTAGCATCTCAAAGAACCGGTTGCTTTATACAATGCCGGGATTGGACCCGTAATTCAAAGGATACATCGGTCCGTCTGTTGACTTCCTCCTTTCCCGGCGTTGCTCACTTTTTATTCCGTTTTCTGGTCAACTTTCCCTACATGGCGATGCCTTTGACCACGCCAGCTTTCTGACGGCGGCTTTTGTTTTTTTCAACCCGGTACCAACCTGACGGGCTTGTGTGAGTTTGCCGCCGAATATGGAACCCGATTTTTCATTCCGAAAGTAACGGCTTGTATACATTTTTGTCGTCTTTGCAGGGAAATCGATGACCGGCGTCAAATTTTTGTTTTACCTTTTTATACTCATTAATTATTATATATATTATAATAATTATTATTATTATCATGAGAGTGCAGGAACGAAAAAATATACTTAATCGTGGATTTCACAGCACTCTGGACATTTTAAAGCAAATTGTAAATTGCTGATCTAGGATAAACTACTGGACTTGCGAAACATCTGGAAATCCGAAAATATATACGATCGAGTCAGTCAGTTTTGCTATGACGTTTTAGCGAAACCACACATAAAGCGAAACAAGGAGCGAAGCAGTAATTCAGTGTAGCTAGCAAAATACCAGCGACAATAAATTAAGAAAGCACCTACCAACATGCGAAAAGTGTTTGAATAGTGGTCAGGATGATATAAATGACGTGAATCAGAATTTTTAGATACAAGTGGAATATTCTCGAATGACGAATAGTGTGAGATTTAGTACGATTTACAGAATAGATCTCAAAGAATAGCAATGAAAACATACAAGGCAAGTGCTGAGGCAGCGTGGCGTAGAGGGCGTCCGCGAAAGACTTGGCACGATTAGATATACAAGCAAGAGCGTTGTGCCAGAACAAAAGAATGTGGCGTACTACACTCTCTGCCTACCCCTGCGTAGAAACGGCGTGATGATTGTTTAGTTATATTCAAAGAAAATATTCCACAATATTTCTAACCTATTTACAGAGGAAACTGGCGAAAACGGACAAGGGCAGATAGGTAGATGATTGTGGAGAAGGCGTTTAGTATACCTCTTTCCATTTAAGAAAGACAATCGAATTAGTATGTGTACCTAAGCTGTGCGTACGAAGAATTGTTTCATTGTGTTGGTGTTTATACCCGTAGATAGAATTCCACCAGTATAAACTGGCGTGCGAGGGAGGGCGTCCCTGTCGCGAAACAGAAGTTGCCAGGGTGTAAATTTATTACACAATACATAATATACAGAGTGTCCGGTACATTGACAAATACATTTTATATTATAATAGAAATTTGGTCGGGCAACACAAAAGAAACAAACCAGTAATGGCGGCCGCTCTATCTAGAGTCCTGTCAAACGGTAATATTGGTCCATTATTTGCTTTTTCAGCTTCGCAAAACTTTAAAACTACATTGGCAATTGTTCTTCAAGCTCAAGGTCAAGCTCTACCAACACAACGATACAACGTGCGTCGTACGCGCGGCTTACACATACTTATTCGATTATCTTTCTTTTAAATGGAAAGAGTCCACAGCCCGCTTGGCGGCTATCTGCCAACCGCCTCTGCTGGTCGGCTACTGGTACTACTCCAAGCGGATGTAATAAACTATAGAGTGTCGAATATTTTAATATGTAGGTAGCAGTGGCGTGCAGCTCATACAAGCAAAAAAGCTGTGCATTAATAAAGATTCTGAGAAACAAATATTAATGAAATAATCCTTATCTTAAGAAAAAGTTGATTTAAAATTCTAGCCGTGATTCGTCCTACGGCTAGAAGTTTTATTTCTGACGTTTCCATTTAACGTGACGTATCTGTTTTTTTTCGATTTAAAATTCTAGCCGTAATTCGTCCTACGGCTAGAAGTTTTATTTCCGACTTTTCTGCGCTTAACTTCATGTCAATTCCTCATTTATTTCGCCAACCAATTTGTTCCACAGATATAGTCAAGTCGAGAAAAAAACCGTGTATTTTTAATGCTACGAGTTTTGTGTAGTAGCTTCCTTCTTCGAAAGGTCCTATGCCAGGCGCACGTCATGCAGAAATGTTATTTTTTACAAATTCCACCCAAAACTTTCGGTGTAAATTTTATGTCTTTTCTGTGGTAAATGTAAATACGAAAACCACAAATATCATCTGTCATCTGTCATATCATAAAATGTTTGATTTATTTTTGTGAAAAGAAACTAGTATTGAAACTAGTATATCTGAAATTAGTATTGTTCCCGATTTAATTATATTTAAATCGTCTTCGAAATATATTGGAATATTTCGATTTATCAGCTATACCTATATAAAATATTTATTTATTTAGGAAATATTGTTTACAATATTTATAAATAATAGTGCAGTTATTTTTGTGGATTGAAGCTACTCAAAATAGTTCATTACATATAGTTAAAAAAAAATTAAAATGTATATACCGTTATAGGTATATGCGTATATATATATTTCTAATATAAGTATATAGTCGGTCACAGCATAACCTAAGTTTATGCCCACTGCACGCCACTGGTAGGTAGGTACTTGACAATTCAACATGAATTTCCCATAAAAATATCCTTAAATTCATTTTTTCTGTACAAATATCGCGATTGCTGGAGGAAGACAATATTGGTATTACGTACGTGTGCATCCACTTCTTACCGGTAGAATTTTTGACTTATTACCAGTTCACTTTCCATGTCCAAGCCTCGAGTCAAATCTACTTTAACGAAAGTTGTTGTAAAAACGACAGACTGTTGATAAACAGGTTGTTGCTTAGTTATCGCGTTTTTTCGTAGATGTCACGTGTTGAATTTTAATATAGACTATGTTCATTGGACGGGTTCATCATTAAAATTTGTCACGAAAACAGCGTTAGAAAATACTATCGCCATTTTATATATTAATTTTTATGCAGCGTTTTTAGTATCACTTTTACCGGTACCGGAACCGTTTTTTTTTTAAATCAAAGAGATTTTGGAGGCGGAGTATCGATCACGGTGCATCATACGCTAAGGCAATGGCCCGCGAGCACCATTTGCATTTACATTTTGTACCTATAGATATATTTGAAATCATATTTTCAAATAATAAGTTAGGTTATATAATCTCGCCACCAGATTTTTGTTGGCAGCACTTGGCGGATATTTGGAAATATATATAGAGCGGTTCGTGTCGTGATTTTTATTCAGATGCTTAAACCACTACGCCACCGCTGGTGATGCATGGAGTGTGGATTTTAGCGTATTTATTATAGTGTTTATATAGGTACCTACTTATAAAAAATAATACAATGTAGGTATTATTGATGGAATTAATGATGTCTATTTAAAAAATAATACAGTGTAGGTATTATTGATGGAATTAATGATGTCCATTAAAATAATAAAACTATGTTTACTCGAGTTCAATTATACATATTTTATTCTATTCGAGTTTCGAGTGTGGCAGAACCTCTCATTGACAGATGAAGTATTAAACTAACTTCATTCAAATGTAGAATACACGGCCTTAGATGGAAATACAAATAATTAATTAGGTACTGACAAAAGGTTCCGGGGTTGCTAGTCACCTAAGGCCATGTTTTCTATATATTCTATATGTAGGTACCTACTGATTAAGTTTATTACTTTCTATGGTTTGTTACTTCACCCGTCGATGAGAGGTTCTGTCACTCTCTAAACTCGAGTAATATAATATATAATTAAACTCAAATACGGCCGTATTTCTGTATCGTGAGAGTTATTGTATAACATTGTAATGCCGTTAATTTTGACAGGTTTGAAATTAATTAATTCTTCCAACCAGAAAGCTATAAAACATAAACAAACGTTAAGTTATTTACAAATTGTGAATAACTTAAGTTTATATACATTTAGAGCTTTCTGATTGATTGAATTCCTTAATTTCAAACCTGACAATCTTTAAACGTCAAAATTAACGGCATTACAATGTTACACAATAACTGTCAAGATACAGAAATAGCAATATTGCCCTTTTCAGAATACGGCCGGATGTTATTTTAGCTTAATGCAGGATTTTTCTTATATTAAGTAGGGTTGAGGGGCCAGCTTTGGCCACTTTAAGATATTTTTTGACAACTGTGCCTCACTACATACTCAAAAATAGTCTGAATTGATTTTTTTCAATTTCCCCATATAGTACATTAATTACTCTTTTGAAAATGTAGATAAAAAGTACATAAAATTTAATATAATTTAAAATAGAAACATCAAACTTGAAATGTGTCCAAATGTGCCAGTTCTGGTCACTTTTATCTAGTTTGGCCATGTCATTATGCCAGTTCTGGCCACTTCAGTTTTTATAAGGTTTCTTAATGTTTTGAATAAACAGTTTTGAACATAATAAGTAACTATAAGAAAATTATGAGTTTTATTATAATTATGATCTTGTCTCGCCTATAGCTAAAGAATGAGGTAACTTTTAATACCACAATATACCCGGACAAATCAATTTGAAAAGATAAGAAAGAATTTAGTAGTGGCCCATCAACCCTACCTATGGCTTAAAAAAAATTATATCTCGTCACCCAGTTGCACCAAATTTTTTCACTTATTTATACCATCATATTTCTTTGCATTTCCAGCCTGCAGCTATTGAAGAGCTCCGCAAGTGGACCTCAAGCGAGGCTCTGGGGGACCTCACAGTGGCTCCGGATGGCTCAGCCAGGGTTAATGCTAACATGACCCTCGCCGATGTGGAATGTTCTGGAGCCAGCTCTGACGAAGATGAACCCTTGGACCATAAACTGCCTAGTCCAGAGGAACAGTTCTCTGTCATAGCAGCTAAGTTAGTAACTCAATTAAATTTTTACCAAATATTTAGTCATAGATGACGTTTTTTAATTTAATTATAAAAAATTGAGCAGATTAACATTTGAGTGGAATGCAGATCTTGGGTTTGGGAGCTGTATGAAATATTAACTAATCTTCTCGTATAATTGAATGTACCGATTCCAAAAATATCATAAAATAATCTCGCACTCTTATATTAAATGAGTAATTCCAATTTAAAAATCGTAATGATTTCCTTACTAGGTTTGACAGATCAACCTTTTCTTTTGAATTTTTACATGTATCTGTGGATAAGGTATGAATCATAGATAACAAAATATAAAGTGGACCATTCACTATTCTGGTCGGTGAATTGTCATGTAGGAAGGTGAATGGGCCGCTTAATAAGAACTTGCAATTTTTTTGTACAAGTTTTTATTTGAAGTGTCTCGAGTGCTTTTATTTAAAAAAAAATAGCCTCTTCCCACCGGACATGCTATCCAGATTTATCTGTTTTTAACAAAAAATTGGCCTTTTCCCTACCGGATACGTCATCCAGACTTATCTCCGATTTTAACAAAAAATTGGCCTTTGCCCTGCCGGATACGTCATCCAGACTGAATTCCGTTTTTAACACAAAATTGTCCTTTTCCCCACTAGATACGATAAAGATGTATTAACTTCTTTGTAAAATAAACGGTCCAATACCACGGGACCTCTTATCTGACTTTTATTGTCCTTTTCATTCCCATATCATTATTATTGATTATTTTTATGATCTTTTATTTTTCTTAATAAATGATTAATATAATAATTCATTTTGAAAATAATCCATTTTCTATGTTTTATATATATATTTATTTTTTATTCTCTATGGTGAATGATTATTCAAACATCAAACATTAATTTTCTATGGTTTCTTGGTTTATTATTTGAATAAAATATCGCGTTGTCTATAGTTCGCATATCGTATAGATAAAATGGTTGATCTTTCAATCCTACTAAGGAAATCATTACGATTTTTAAATTGGAATTACTCGTTTAATATAAGAGTGCGGGATTATTTTATGACATTTTTGGAATCAGGACATTCAATTATACGGGAAAATTAGTTAATATTTCATACAGCTCCCAAACCCAAAATCTGCATTTATCCCATTTAACAAGTCGCTGTAGTTCAGTGAGCATGTTACTGGCATACAAGCTGGCTTCTCAAACCAGAAGTTCCAGATTCGATTCCTGGTAAAGTCAACATGTAATTTTCTCGAGTCTGAGGATTTTATAATGGGTTTCGCTGTAGTAATTGGGCCTCACGGCCTGTCCTAGCTTTAAAAATTAAAATAAAAAGCACTCTTTCCTTAATAAAAGTTTGAATTAATTGATAGTCAATGAAAATATGCAGATTAAGAGTAAATAGACAAAATTATATAAACTTGTATTTAGAACCGACACACACCCCCAAAGAGCAAGACTATCACCATTCCAAAATATGCATTCTCAGATAATGGGGTTTAAATTTCCGTAATTAAAATAGCACTGTAACCAATAAACATGATAGTTTTGCATATCAACATTTCAAAACATCATTACTTTGTTCATATTTCTTATAACAAAACAACCACATTTTAACCCTTATGTTACTACCCGGGTACCTGGGTACCGATTTCGTACGGGTACGGGTTTCGATTTCAAGTTAAAATAATTTTATTCATAGATGCCATCATCCATTTGGATATCCATTATTTAAATTATTTGAAAGGGAGGGAAATAAAGGAAAGATGGACATTGCTATGAGAAGTAGTGACCTTCTAGGAAGCTTTTGACCACTGTCTAAATATCAATTTGTGAGATACAAAACAATAATAATGTTTGTGGGAACGTCTATCCAGGTTGAATACCCGGGTACCTTGGGTAGCAACTAGTGTGAGAAATTGCAGGTAGTAAGTAACATAACAGTTAAATGGGATATTCTTGCAGTCACTTTTCAATGTGAAACAATAATAGAAAGTCACACGAAAATGGTCTTTTGGGACTTAGTAGAACTAACAATGTACAAAAATGTAACATACTTAACTCAAAAATGTTTTTTTTGGAAAAGTGATAGTCTCTTGCACTCGGGATGCCATACATCAGGGGCATGCAGTGAGAACAAGAAGCATGACTTTTATTTAAACATATGTTTGGAAGTAAAAAAAAATCAAAATTATATATATATTCTGGCAAAATGTTATGAAATAGTAAAATCTGAATAATATATGTTAATTATTGTGACAGGAAAATTACGAGATGTATCTCTTATTTCGGTTTCTTTTCAAAATATATGTTTAGGAAAAAGCCATGCTTCTTGTTCTCACTGCACACCCCTTCTATATATGAATATACTTTCAATAAGAAATGTCTCATTTCTCTTACTATTTTATACATATTTTCATATTAAGTTTGGTATTGAATATCCTAATCTTTAAATATTTATACACAAACTTATGTAAAAAATAAAATTGCGATAAAAAAATTTGAAAAAAACCTAATTTGTCCAAGCAATCACAGTGCAATATGGTCACTTTTCCAACCACTGGATGTTCAGAGTGAGATTAGTGTGTGTGATTAACGACATGATTCAATAGTATGAGTAGGTAACTATTTGGAAGTCGTAATGTGACAATAACATTGCCAATACTGTGTATTCTTGAACAATTGTTGTTCTATGACAGATCAATCTTGATTCTTCACCCTACATTATTCTAAAATTTGCAATTTATTTACTACTTCAAACATTACTCTTGAAACATAAATTATCTTAACTCATAAATTTCAATCAATCATTATCATCCTTACATTATAGAATTTGTCATGAATTTACCCATCACATTATAGAAAAAAATCCTTTTTCATCATTATAATCATTATTTTATAATTTTCAATTTATTTTTGCTGAATATTAATTAAATAACTTGAATGTTCGTACAATATTTCAGATAACCTATTATCATTAATAAATAATTGGCTTCATTTTATTTCTTTTAGGGTTCATTAGTTTTCATAACATTTTATCAAAGATGTTAACAATTTTGAAATTCTTACAATAGTTGTGTTTTCTTTTCAGTTTTATTTATGTGATTTCTTAAGAATTGTAATAGTAATAGTAAATTATTGCATTATTAGTTACCCATTCAGATGACCAAAAGTTTTGTAAGATTGTTTTAATATATAACATCAAATTCATTTCAGATTCCCACCAGAAATGATTCCAATAGATACGTCAGGTAGAGGATTTGACAGGATGTGCATGTCTCGAAGGTCCCTACTCCACATGGACACAAGTTGTGACAGAACGGCAAATGGGGACGGACACACTGTTAAACGGAGAACAAGATCCAGAAAGTCGAGGGGTAAAAGACGAAATACAATCACTGGCACAGATCAAAAAGAAATTAGAGATGCAATTGCGGGGTAAGCTTCCTAGATGCTTCTTAGTCATCACTAGTGGACATTTCAATTCTGCACAACTGTTAAAACGATTTGGAAAATGGATAACTAATTGCATTCCTTTATTGTTTTTTCTCTGCTTTGATCCATAACTATGATATAGATGTTTTATAATACAAATTGGTTTCCGTTTCCGTAGACTACTGCCATTAAATCTCTTTACGTGTAATTCAATTAATTATTTTTGTCTATGGCACGGATTTCCCCAGCCATTGAATTTTTTGTTAGCAAAAATTGTTAACGGTTGCGCAAAATTTTAATTGTACTTCACATTGTGCATCAGTGCGAACAAACCACAATATTTAAAGGCTTTGCACTAAATGTGTGGTATGTTTGTTTCATAATCCATATTATGTTTTAACATATAACTCTAGCACGTCTTGAGCAATTTAAGATTACTTTACTAAATATTTCAATGTTTCATAAGCATTCACTTGCTTTGTACATGACGATGATCAATAAAGAATTGTACAGTTTTGTGTTTATTTATGGTAAAGCCTATTTAGTCATTACATTCAGTACCAAGCACATTTTTTTTAACTCCTTTTTTGCTATAATTTATTTTATGTTCTGAATCTTAAATATTTTGTACAAAAACTTATGCATATAATTGTAACAATTATTATTGTCATGTAATTTTAAAAAAGTTTTTGCGTGGTACCGAAAGTTTAGCTTAATAATAGTCATTAGTGTTCCTTACTAATCGGCTTGGTGTGTTTACCCCCTCCAGAGACGTCATTAGCCCTGCCGAGGAGACGGGAAGCCCCGATTCGGGGACCGTCGTGAGATCTCACTCCAGCGATCTCCTCAAGAGGAGTCCCTTCGATATCAACACCAAGAAATCCCACTTCAACAGTATCAAAGAGTGGGGCAGAAGCAGACTCAGACTTATCAACCGTTCCCCCAGCGACAACGGGAGAGATTCTAACAGAAATGACAAGCCTAAAGCTAAATCGCCGACAGTTCAAGACATTGATGATGTCAATATCTATGAAACTGTTACAATGCGCAGAAGGAAAAATGCCACCAAACAGCAGGATAGAAAGATTTCTCACGAAAGAAATAATTCTTATTCCTCATCGGAAAAAAGTATGGGAATGCCCATATCTATGCCTGTAGCAGGAGCGCTATCATTAGCTGTGAAGTTGCGAGAGAGCAATTCAGCCGGGAGGCGGAGACGAGCTGTAACAGGAACAGCGGGTCCTTTGAAGGAAGAACCCCACTCCTCCAGCGGCAACTGGTCTGCCAGCTCAGAATCTGGCAGGACAAGTATCGGATCTGAGATAACTTCTACCACAGCTGCCCCTAGAAGCTCTACTTCGGCCGCAACTTCAAGCAACTCTCTTAATATTCCCCACGGGCCACCCAGTTCTATTGTTAGCAGACGGAGATTTCTCAACACATCGGGGTCTGGCAGTGTCACTAGCGAAGGAACTCTTACTCCTGACATCATACATGATTTACACGATGATATGGAGACTAGTTCGGAATATTCATGTGACACCGAAGGTTACTATACATCATTCCACATGGATTCAGGTCTGAAAACTTTGAAAGAAGAAGATATAAGCCTTCCAATCACACCCTTGCATACAACAAACACGTTCATCACAAATTCATCAGGCAACCAAACCATTATGTCAGCTGAAAATGAATATGAGCTATTTGGCAAAGGTTCCACCAGCACCACGACTAGTTCCGCAGGAACAGTTTGTACAACACTCTTAGCTGCTGGAAGTGATCGTTCCTTGGTCTTGGGGCCTACCGTTCCTGAGAGAAAAAGTTCACTTTCAAAACTTAACAGAAGTTGGAGTAGTTCAACTAGTTCCTCTGTTAACCTGGAAAAGGGTTCTTCTCACAGCAGCATGGGTCTAAACACAGAGAGATTGAATACCATTAAAAGAAGCACTTTACCCAAAAGTAGCATTCAAAATGTTACTGATTCAAAACAAAAAGGAAAAATCATAAATAGTAATAATATAATTCAAGATTCAGTTACAATTGCAAAAGAAACAGTGGTTGTTGTGGTTCATCAGACCGCACAGATGTCCAGTACTGGAGCTGAATCTCCAGATTCTGGTCACAATACTTCCAGTTCTCCAGTCGATGATTCCATGTCGAGTGCACACGGTGGGAAACTGTCATGTGGAGGCTCTGAACTCGACTACTCAGAGTCATCTGATCTGGAAGGAGTGGATAGAATTGAAAGAATTAGAGTAAAAACAACTATAAACAGTTCGAGGATTCCGTCAATGTGTGTTATAACACCCCATAATTCGGATGACGAGAGCATCAACAGCTCTAAACAAGATTCGCCAGAATTAATGGATAAACCTGTCAAAAAAATAGAAATGTCAACATTCAAACCTAAGGAGACTTTGTCAGATGATAATGATATTAAACAGCGGATTTCAAGTAGACCAAAATTAGATCTTCCTCCTCAAGAAACTGACTTGGATACATTAGTGTTCAATGACAAAGTTGTAGATGTAAAAATCGATGTTGGACCTAACACGGTGCATGTAACGGATGAAGAAAGTGAATCACCAGAAATAAAGCATTCCATTTTAAATAATATTTTATCAAAAAAGAAAACAAAGAAACAAACATCTTCGAAGCGACCTGAATCACAAAAAAGCACAGAAAACAGAAAGTCTACGTTTATGCCTCTCAATAATCTAATGTGCAAATTAAAGGATGTCTTCCCACAAAAATTAAAGAAATCACTAAATAAGGATCTACATGTATGTGAATCAATTTACACAGATAATGGAGAATATGTTACTATTGCCGACGTCAGAAACAACAATCAGAAAATTAATATTAATAATGCTAGCGGAGTATATTACACTAATGACGTTGTCAAAAGAAACCTTCAAACAGTTTTGTCTGGTAAACTGCAAGAAACAGAATATGTTTCTCTCAATGAGTTGCCATCTAATATATCCAGTGAAGCGGCAGACACATCCAACGACAGTCGTGGAAATTTTGACAACGCTTCTGAAGCAGCTCAACGACACGGAGCTCGAGTGACCTTGGACTCTGATGGTAAAGTAATTTACTCATCAGACAGTTTAAAGAGACGAAAAGGAGCCCACACAACATTTGAACCAGGACCGTTCGTTAAAGATGTGACAGATGGGCCATCAATTGAAAATACAGATTCTCAAAACGCTGCTTCATCACCTAGTACACCTACCGTAGATGTATTGAAGAACACAACCAATCACAGAAACTCTCCAGTTATTGTGCCGAGTGACTCGCAAGTTAAACATAAGTCTATAGATAATTCTCGCCCTTTATCTCCGCAGCTGGGTAAACTTGTTATTAGGGCTCCAAATATTGCGTCAACCAACTCCATTCCGACATCTGAAGTAGTGAGGATTCCGCCATCCAATATAGTTACTCCAAACACTGTCGTAAGACCAATGTCTCCCAGGACAGTGGCTAAAGGGGCTTATGTTAATATCCAAGATGCTGAGGGAATCAGCCTCTCACCTATAAAAGATAACGACCCAGGTAAGGTTCAAAATGGACAATCAAGTATTTCAGGACAAGCGGGGTGTTTGTGTACACATTTTCATTCAAAGTCTTGCATTAATTGTGTGTCTAATAATATGAAAATAACTTCCAACCAACCCACCACTACCCCGTATCCAGCCCTTCCTGATAAATGCAAAATCAAAAACAGTTCCAAAAGTGCTGAAATACTCAAAATGTTTAGCTCCAAAAACTGTAATCATTCTGTTCAACCTGAAAAGTTGATGAATGATGATGTCTCAACCACAAAATTATCGGGTTTTTCTAAAGTAGTTATAAATTTATTGAACGACAGCAAGGATAGTGCGAATGTCAGAAAGGTTAAACGCAGCGATAGTTATAAAATGGCAAATTCTCCGATGATGCCGATCAAAAGGCTTTTGAATGTAGAAAGCTTTGGGCTTTCTAAAACCAACACAAAATCAATAGAATTTATCGAATCAGAGATTGCGGCAGATTTACTACGAAATAAGATTAATTACCCAGCCACTGTGTCACCCAAGTTGTGCGATAAGTTACTTTACAATAGCGAACTCAATAATATAAAATTTAAGTTTAGAGACGATGTAGATCTAGATAAATGTGATAACTTAGACGTGTTTAGAGATCAATTTGAAACTAAGCTGACGGAACTCTCGCTGAGTCCGTTGAATAGCCCCCTCTATAGCCGCCCCAGAACATTAATCAAAGTGCAGAATGTACCTGAAGAAGTTAGTGCCGACGAGATGATGGATTCCGATTTTGAAGACATAGATACTAGACCCCACCCCTATCCTTATGTCACATCTCCAAATAAAGTCACAATGCCTAATGACAGCTTCAAGCATCGCGCCAGAGTGCTTTCTGTTTCCAGCCATTTCGATACAGAAATCTGGTAACGGGCTCTTTGGTGAAACTTTTGTACATATTGGTTTCGGTATTTGTCTCGCTATGGTTGTTGGGCTCATTATCACACTGCCAGGTCTCAATAATGCCTACCATTAATTGCTCACAAAAATTTAACCATAACCTGGGAGTTTCCTCGATATGATTTGTAACTCATGGGCTTGTGACTTGTAATTTGGATGTCGCTGTGTATATTTATTTCATAGTGTTGTCAACATTGCTGTCACCACCACTCTTAAAGCAATGTTATTTCTTTCTATATTTTATGTAAGGATGAAGATTGTAAATATATATAAAAAATTATTACGAATGTATATGATTTTAAATTATAAAGATGAATTTATTTTTGTATTGAAATATTGGGTTTATTTATATTTAGAGTCTTTTTAGCAATTTTTTCAAAGGTTGTTTATAAAACTGCAAGCTTACTGTTCCTTAAAACGCACTTAAAAATTTATCTAATTGATTTATTGTTGTATGTATATAGCACAAAGTTTTCACCCTTCGAGGAATATTAAGTTTCAAGTGGTGCATGGTTTCTTTTGTTCAGTAATCAGTCATTATCAGCGGCTTATTGCCATGATATGTAAGTGCATGAGTTTTATATTTCTTTAATGTGTGTGTGTGCGTGTTAAGTTGTTGTAACACTAGATTTAAATAATATTCGCTAATGTATTTGTGTGCAAAATAGATTACACATTTTATGTCCATGTTTTGGTATTTTATTTTATTTCATGCACCCCTTGTAGCATGTCGCCAATGCTTCTAGTGCACCTGACCACGGTGTCTACCCCTTCCATGTCACTGCTTCGTAGGGTTGCCAGCTTTATTATTTAATACTGTAAAATAAAAATAGTCAAGTACTTATTCATAGACTACATTCCTAAAGTTTGTAAATCACATCATTTTGATAGTGAATTGTACGTTATTAAGTGTATCTGCAGAATTGCTGGCAACTCTATTCCTGATAATCCTATAGTTCATCCATTTTATTTTACCCCAATGTCTTACAGCACGCTCCTTGCAATGTTTGCCGCAGCTAATAATTGTTCACATTTCAACATCTTCACACTTAACTATAACCTCTGCACTTCAAAAAAGGTAGTATTTTTTAAATATACTTTTGTAGATAATATTGTACATATTTTTTTCCCTCACCACGTTTGTTGTTTATGATCTCCTTATCACAAATTTAACTCTGGAATACCAATCAAATAAAGTGCTATCCGGCCAACTGGCCAATCAGGCATGTTCAAAGATATAAAAATCTCATGTCAAACATATAACCGGCCATATTCTGAACTAAGCAATACTGCTATTTCTGTATCTTGACAATTATTGTATAACATTGTGATGCCGTTTTTTGGACGTTTTGTGTTTGACAGGTTTGAAATTAATGAATTCAATCAATTAGAAGGCTTATTATTCTTAATTGTAAACTATAATAATGAATAACTTTTGTTTACGTTTTTGAGCTTGCTGATTGATTAAATTCATTAATTTCAAACATGTCAAACCTAAAACATCGAAATTGGTGGCAATACAATGTTATACATAGCTGTCGAGATTGGGATAAATATCTGACATCCCAATATTGCTATTTTCAGAATAGAACAGATTGTATAACATTGTAATGACGCCAATTTTGACGTTTTAAGTTTGATAGGTTTGAAATTAATGAATTCAATCAATCAGAAAGCTCTAAAATGTAAACAAACGTTAAGATACTCACAATTGTGAATAATCAGCTTTCCAATTGATTGAATTCATTATTTTCAAACCTATCAAACTAAAAAATTCAAAATTGGCAGCATTACAATGTAATACAATAACTGTCAAGATACAAAAATAGCATTATTGCTTATTTCAGAAAATGGCTGATTGTAACTTAATGCACCCCATTATGAAAAGAAATCTTAATTATAAAAAATACAGCCTTGGGTACATTGCTATATTAATATAAAAAAATTATCAACGAAATATAATAACGTTTTAATTTTTTTTAACAAAATTCTAAAGGACTGTTATGTGCCTCCATTTTTAGAAGACACACTTGTGGTCAATATTAACTTTGCAATATTATCTTTGAATGGGAGAATGCATGCCCCCGTTCTTCCACATGTACATATAATAAAACCTCTTCAATCCAAAATTCATGAGACCAAAAAAAACATTTCGAATTATGCAGAACGCCGTTAATTCGAAATTGAGGGCAAAAGTTGTGAAATTTCTCAAAAATCGCAAAACTTTAGAATTTGAATTGAAGCCATTTATTTTGTGAAACCATCTGTATTTTTGTATATTTCTAGAAATCGTTTTGAAAATGCAATATTTATTATGCTAATATAAATATCGCAACATTTCTATTACTAAAGTACCCGATATTAATATATTTGCGGTTCTCATTTGCGAAAAAAATCTTTTTTGTTTTCAATTTCATCAAATTTCAAATTTTGTGACCTAAAATGTATAGATTTATGGCTCAAGGGGCTAAAAATTATTTTGAATTAGGAATTATCGGGGTTAATCTACTATGATATTAAGATTTTGGGACTTGCGGGTTTTAAAAATTTCAAACTATGGAGAATTTCGAATTATCGGAGTTTAAATTAACGGGGTTTTACTGTGTTAACTAATATTTCATATACAAAACAGAAACAACTTTTCAACTTTTTTTTTTATGCCGTTTAATATTTATTTTAATCACTTGCAATACATATGTACCTCTAAACATATTATTTCAAAAGAAAATAATTGAATAAATTCACTTTTTAACAGTACAAATTACATATCCCAAACATATTCAAATTCAATATTAAAGAATCTAAAAAATATGTAGTTTACTTCATAAAATTAAATTAACACCATCATATACTTTACAGACTATCGACATTCATCGGCTGACCGAGTGCATCAAAATTCTCCCGGACATCCAGTGTATCTACCCCCTCAAATTAATCATCCGCAATCTCAACATTCAACCGTTAGATATGATCACCGCATCCAAAGTCCACAACTGCAACTGGCTGGAAAGGTTTATAGTCAAGATGATATAAAACAGAATATGCAGTCAAGAATTTCGACAGATTCACCCTTGCACAAGCAAGGCACTGCGTATTGGACTTTACAGCCCAAGAAATCTGAAGCTTTGATTGCGTCCGATGCCAGAACATTGCAACGCTCAGTTTCCCCTGATATAACTAGGGGTCTCTACATGTATCCAAGTAATCTCCCACCAACTTTACCACCAGGACCTAATTTCTACTCCCAGAAACAAATAATTGCCCCAACTGGTCACCCACCTGGTGTGCAGCAACCATATTATCATCAGTTCAATTCTCCAGGGTTACAATTACAAAAACCGGAGGACCTGCTAAAGAGTCATGGCATTGTGCCACAAAATTATAACAGAAACTTTGTCCCGAGACAAAATATGGACAATTCTTTCCTCCCTATAGAAAACCGTCAAGATCTTTCCATCGGAAGAGTTAATACGATTGCACGTGATAACGAATCACTCAAAATGTCCCCAATAGATCCACGAAGTTCCGGAAGATTCCAATCTTCGACACCCACTCGTAATGACATTACCAAAGAACAAACCCCAATTATTACGAGTCAAATAACATCCCCCGTAAAATCTAACATGTCTAATGAAGAATTGTATGCTGTGATTCACAAGAGTAAAAAGAAGATGAACATAAAAAGTCCCCCTTTGGATAGAGCGGGATCTCCGGCTCTGTCCATCACTAGTCTATCTCCGGGAAGTTCAGAAAGTTCCATCACGGGCCGCATTACTCCTGTTAAAATGCCCGAGACGGGTTACTTAAGTGACGCCCGCATGAGGCACAGCTGGTCACCGAACGCCCAAGAAAAAAACACAATTTCTGCTGACATTAATCGAGCTCAAGAGACAAGTTCGCCGAGACAGGACACGGGAACAAGGCAGACCTGCGCTGACCGCCTGGGGCCTCCACCTCAGACATCCAGATTAGATTTTAAGAAACTCCTACTGCAGCATGGTGTCAAATTAAATATGCAATACACGTACAAGCAACCTGCAAAAATATCAGCGGTTGAAAGACTCAAGTTATCTAAAGATTCTGCAAGCATGGGCCCACCGCAGCAAAATTATAATATCCCCAATGTCAATATCTTAGATCTTAGTGGATCGCCTAAAACGTACACGCATAGACGAGTTATGAGGACAAATAATAATCCAGCTCCATGTTCCCCGTCACGAACAAGTGCACTAATAAAAGAACACAAGACAACACCTAAAATACTACTTTCTCCCAAAACACAATGGCGATTCTCTAGTCCAAGATCTGATGTTTTATCGTCACCGATACCAGAAGCATTTAATGAAGACGAAAGTCCAAGCAGTTCAATCGACAAAGATCATAAACAACTCTTGACAGATTTTTCAAATAAAATTTCGGAAAATCAAGCAATCATTAAAAATGCAGAAACAAAACCAAGTACCGGCGCCAGGCGGAGTCTTATCCCTACAATTAAAGAAAATATCCTCACGGAACAAATTCATTCAGAAGAGGATTATTTGGGAAACTTCACCCGAATTTTGCCCATGAAAGACAATATTTTCCTCGCAGCGCAAGAAAATAATTTCACAAAACTGGAACAGCAAGCTTTCAATACTTTTGGACAGACGCAAAACAAATTAAATCTGCAAGGAAAAATTTCTAGGGCTGAAATGTTGCAAGCGCAAAAGGCTCAATTTTTATCACAAGATCCACCATCTAGCCCGATGACTCAAAAGACGAGTCCTACATCCAGTCAATTCAAAAGGTCACTGATGACTGAAAACACGGTTCAAACTTCTCCAAATGTGTCAGATGTTCCGGTTAATTTTCCTGCAAACAATCCAAAATGTCCGTCCCCACCCACTTTAGAAACGGCGTTATGATGAAATTTGAGAAAATTTGCCAATAATGTAAATAATGTGCTTCATTTCCGAAAACTGACAAATGCTGCTAATAAGAAATCATAGTTGGTGAACATGACAAATATGCCTGGAGTGCCAACTTCGTGGAAGTAGAATGAAATGAACTTCCTCGCCTTGAAAATTTTGTACAGTTTCATGATAGATGTGGTAGTTTTTTAATGAATTTATAGAACTATAAATAACAGTCCAGATCTAGTCTTATCTGCATTCATATTTGTTTTCTTTATCTTTCGATTAAACATTAATGGTGCAGTTTATCCAGTTTTTAATTCTAATTTTCTGGGACCAATAATATATGGACTATCAGCTGTAAGATCAACAAACTTAGACATCCCAGACTGAATTAAGAAATTTTTTTCCTACCTAAGTTAATAATTTATTGATTAAGTTAAGTGGATTTGTTTTTTTTTTATATTATGATGCAGCTTTTAATTTATAAATAAATTAATATATTATATTTTACTTGTTGCTTATTTTCCCACCTTTATATCTAAGGATCCTGGTATCTGGTGAAAGCACCGTTAGATAATGTACACATTATACATGTTAGATATTATACATATAAGGTAAGGTATTGAAGGAGTTAGGAGGGGCACTAGTCACTGGGATAACCAAAAGTAACAAATTTGAAATAGATATGTACCTGTTTCCATGTGAACTAAATACCATTAATATAATTATTCAAAGCGTAGGTGTCCACGGGTCTACCTATTAAACCCAGTCAGGATTTTGAATTTCGAAATGAGAAAAAAATATAATCTACAGCAAGCAATCTACAAAAAATATAATCAAAGTGCATTAAGTCACTTTCATGAGACTCCACCGTTGCACATAAGATAGGTCAGAAATATTGAAAAAAAATGCTAACTTTGATGTCGCTTATCTCCTTAAATGTCGACGTTTCACCCAAAGTGTAAATGATATTTTCTATTCAAAATTGAATGTGGAATACTTTGCAACTAACTGTGGGACACTTGTATTTATATTTTAAACTTAAACAATCATCCCTAGACAGGCTAAGGTAATATTAGGTCCTTACATATGAAATTGGCATTTAGTATGGGAGGAACATAAAGCCGATTTTTTTTTTTATTATAATATATTTATTTAATCAAAGTATGTACCATTGCTATCTATGCACTTTTGCCATCTCATAGGTAGTTCATCGATCCCTTTACTAAAAAAACCATTCGGACGGGAATCAATAAAATCTTTGAAGGCGGTTTGGACTGCCCCATCGGAGTTGAATTTTTCCTTTGCAAGAAGTTATCCAAATTTCGAAAAAAATGGTAATCTGTTGGGGCAAGGTCCGGAGAGTACGGTGGATGTCTTAGACATTCCAATTGAAGCTCCTCTAATTTGGTAGCCGTCTGTTGTGCAGTGTATGGTCTAGCGTTATCATGAAGCAGCAGTGGCCTAGAGAGATTAACCAGCCTCGGTTGTTTAGCAGCTAGCTTTTCCATCATGGTTTGCAGTTGCTGACAATAGACATCTGCCGTAATCGTCTGGCCAGATTTAAGAAAGCTGTAGTGAACGACACCAGCACTAGTCCACCAAACGCTCACAAGTACCTTTTTTGGAGTCAATTTTCGCTTGGGGCCTGGTTTGGCTGGTTCGGCAGGGTTCAGCCATTGCGATGAGCGCTTCCGATTATCGTACAGGATCCACTTTTCATCACAGATAATGATTCGATTTAAAATCCCTTCATTATTGTGCCGGTTGAGTAATACAACGCAGCAGTCAACGCGCGTTTGTTGATTTGCTTCACTCAATTCGTGAGGTACCCACCTTTCAAGCTTTTTACCTTACCAATTTGCTTCAAGTGGATTAAAACAGTTTTATCACTAACACCGCAGCCTGCAGCTAACTCGGATGTGGTTTGCGATGGATCCGCTTCCACAATAGCCTTCAATTCTTCATTATCAACTTTGGTCTCCGGCCGTCCACGGGGCTTGTTCTGCAGGTCGAAATTTCCAGAACGAAAACGTTGGAACCAAAAAAGCACTGTGTTTTCTTTTGCGGCACCGTCGCCATACACATCATTAATCCTTCGAGCCGTTTCTGCAGCACTGGTGCCACGGTGGAACTCGTACTCGTAAATAACGCGATATTTCAAGTTTTTCATTTTGTAAACTGAGTGACGCAAAGAAAAAAACAATTGAGGAAAAAACAAATGAATTATAATTTTCAAAACACAAATACATGAGTAAATAGCTGTATAAATTTGGATTTGGAATTCCTGACCAAAGAGAAGATATTTGAGATCAAATTTGCCAGTACGGCAAAACACCAATTTCATATGTAAGGACCTAATATATTTGGATATTAGAAAAAATAATCACCCTCAATGGAAGTATGCATAGCTTGGGTAAGCCAGTCATAATGATTCACCAGAATGACAATCATAATGAATACTGTATTATGTAGTTTGCCATATAAAGTTAATTCTCATAGAAGACCGTATACAAATTCTTGTACTCGAATCTAAAGTATAGTTTGCCTCTGCCTCCAAGAGGACACTCAGATGAAATTGCTGCTCGGACGTTGACAGCAATTAAGCCATACGATTCATCAGAAGAATTAAATAGAAATATATTTAGAAATTAGACATGTAGGTTTACAGCATCATGTAGGGAAATTTCGATATCTAAAAGGAAACAAAATGGTGGACCAGCAAATTTTATTTCCTATTTTCATCGCTCATAAAAAAAATAGAAGGGGGCTCTTTATAAAAAAATCCCTATGTGGTGCCATGGATTTTAGAAAAGTTTAAGGCTTGACGCATGCGAATCGGATTTATAGTTTTTTTAATATGTTGTCAACCAGGCTGAAAAACGTAGTTTCGAGAAAAATGCATTCAAAAATTTATTGAAATATAATTCAACATACAGACTAAATTTTTTATTTGTCTCTTTTTTTGCTTTTCACCACTAGTCAGCTATTTCTGGACCAAGCAACCTCAACATCCAGAGACTCATCAACAAAATGTGGCCAGGTAGCAGACCCGTTCGACAGCCGCACATCTGCCACGGCCGTACACTTCAAACGATTTCACATAAACCGCTGAATCTCCGTCAACTTTTGAAATGTATTTAATGATTGTAAGCTAGTGATGGTTAAACTATTATTTTCGGTACAGTTATTTGGGATTTATATCTGATTGTATTGATGATTGATAACTAAGATATAGTTGTTGTTTAGTAGCGATGGTTACCTGTCAAATTGCAAAAAATCAGTTGCCAATCATCAACACAATCAGATACAAATCGCATAACGGTAGTGTGTCACCAGTTAAAATACCATGACCACTGTAAGCTTTAGATAAATAATAAATAAAATAGTTCTTAAATCATATAAGAAAAGACATAATGCTGATTCTATATTTAATACATAGTACAAACTGTAAGTATTTAATTTGTTTAATTTTACTAGCCGAAAGCAACATACTTTAAAATTTACTAGAAAAATATAATTATTCTAAACACTGATTTTAATTTTTCTTGCAATACTGGCTCAGTTACAAGAAGTAAGTCATATTATAATTTTTCAAAAAATTATTTAAAAATTAAAAAAATAATTTTTTAAAAAATAAACCTTATTATGACATGTATTCATTGATTTACTTTACATATTTATAAATACACGGAGAGAACTGTAAGTTTGGCTTAATAGAAAAATATTCAAAATCTATGTTTACTGTTTCATGAGAAGGACTGCAGACGTCTCTAGCATAGTCCCTTAAAAATTCTATTTCCATTTTGCTATCTTAAAAACATTCAATTTACTCCATATTTTAAGACGTTAAAAAATTTTGAAACTTTTTTAAACATAAAATATAGAGTAAATCGGATGGTTTGAGATAGTAAAATGAAAAACCAATTTTTGCAGATTTGACAGCATACGTAGGGACCGTCTATATGAAAGGCTTTAGATTTGGAACATATATACAATTTTCAAAAATTTCTGTGAGACTTCTATAATTTATCTTAATTAATTAATATAAAAACCTTACATCAGTTGATAAATTACCATCTTGAATAAACTAAGCAAACATTTAGGCCTTATCAAAATGATGTTTCACATATGAATAGTCCCCACAATGAGATGATCTTGCAAAGTTGGATCAAGCCAACCGCAGCAGACTTGGATTCCAAAATTGCAATACAGCGATTTGATGCAATCTATATAGATAGTGGTAAAAATAAAATTATAAAAACAAAAATAAGATTGTATTATTAAAAGTACATAAAAAAAAAACTGTGTGTATAACTTAACCTTTAGCATTCATTTGTCAATGGTCTCCCAACATCAAGCTATCAGCGCTGCCACTTGGTTGTCAGGTGACAAGCAACATAGTCACACAATTTTTTTGCATCGATTATTGCGCGTGATTATACTTGAATTAAAAAAAAAAATTGTGTAATCACTCAAAATCTTTATATTTATTAAAATTTCTGCACCAAAGTTATTTTAAAAAATTGGGCAAAATACATTGGTAAAAATCTATTGCTTCTTACACAAATTAGGCTAAGTTGTAGATAGAATTGACTATTGAGTAACTATTAAGGTATTTATTATTCTTTAAAGTTTCCGTAATTGCAAAATATATTTTGACATACATCCATTAATTATACTGTCCGTCATCTGCAATCATGCCCACAAATTGAAATGTCAAAGAGGTGGGACTACAAAACAAATCTAAAAGGATAATAAAACAATGTACTTACATACCAAATGTTGTTTAATTATGTTAAAAATAGCCTAACTTTAAACACATCACAATCACGCAGCAATTAGCCGAGTTCTTAAAAACTATTTCAAACAGAGATTTTAAGAGTTCTTTATTGGTGGCCCGTTCATCATTGGCGGTCGCATAGGACCCATGGCTCCCATGGGACCCATCATCGGTCCCATTGGCCCCATCATCGGCGGAGGCCTCATGCCCATCATGGGTGGCATAGGTCCGTGCGGGCCCATCATCATGGGCGGCATCTGACCCATCCCCGGTGGCATCTGGCCCATGCCCGGCGGAACTCCTTGCGGGCCTCCAGGCGGTCTCTGCGGTGGCCCCAGGCTGCCTAGGTTAGATGGGGGCGGGATGGCCACCCCGCCTTTAGCACTAGCGAACGGATTCTGCGCGATCTTCCCAGCCTTGAAAGCGGCTGTAGTTGCATCAATCAAATGCTGGGCTTGCTCTTCCATCCATTTCTGATAATAGAACTTGACGTTGTCCTTGTGTTTGCGGCCCGTGCAATGGGTTTTGCGGACGCTGGGAGAATCGTGCGTCAAGTATGTGTCACAGTAATCACAATAATACTTCGGCATGATTTTAAATTACGCAGATTGATATCGAATGATTTCACTGTAAACCCCAAATTTTCAGAGGTTAGGCAAACTACAAGAACGCAGATTTCACGCTCACGTCAAAATCAAATGTTTTGGGATTATTAAGATGGTAGTATAAACTATGGCTGAGGGTGAAAATCTGTTAAGTTGTTATGACTGAATCGTAAATTATATTGCCAGTATAATGAATTTAAAAAGTAAGAACTGATTATGATTAGTTGTTCCTAATGATTTTTAGAGTTGTATAATGCAAAGTACATTTTTAATCGAGATTTTTCTATTGGCTTTATAATTGTCTCTAATCTTGCTAACCACATTTATTTATTTATTTATTAGCTTTCGACTATATTTCATTTAACTCGAGATCTACGAGATTTAAATATTAACACATTGTTGCTACAGATGTGATATATTATTTTATATTTTCACATGTAAGTCTGTTTCTTAAAATTGTACACATTAAATTATTACTTTTGCACATTTCAAATAAAGATTCCACAAAACTTCTCGTCTAATACAAGAGATGACTTGTTAAAATATTGCCTGTGAACAAATTTCCACAGTAACAGCTAATCAAAATTTTACTGCTCCTTTTCTAATTTTTCGCATTATTATTTCTATTCCGTTATTGTCTAGTGGTGTCGTACTTTATAAAAACATATATTTTTCCCTTAATGCTTGTCCGGTTATTGAACGTTAGCAATTATGTTGGCGATCACAATCTTAATAGCAGCAGCGAAATAGGGTGGATTTCCCGAACCACAGCCTTAAGTTTTCAGCCAGGATATTCTTCGTCTTTCAAGACCTCTTGTCAAATTGGCAAGGCAAAATTGTAAGCAGAAGCTTGCAATTTTGCCTTGAATGATAAGATGCAGTATGTGGTACTCCTCTGGATGTCTCATGATACGGTCAAAATTTTGTAATTTCTTTTAATTTTTTTAAGGATTTATTTTTCCATTCACATCCAGATCATCACACTGTCACTTGTAACCTTATTGATCAAGTTTGTTTTTAGAAGCCGTCTATAAATGTACATCTCAAATGTCTCAAGTCTATTCCATTCCATATAATTATAAAATCTTTAACCTGGAATAAATATGTGTTGATTAATACAAAAGTTACATTATTGACAAGTCCTCCCAAACCAGAAGATACCCCCATATCACAGAAAAATTTGAATATACAGAAATAATTTTTATTTATTATCAGTAAAAAAAAAAGTATGGTAGAGCGTAGCAAAATTTCTGATTTTGTTACTTTATCGGATTTAGTGTTTGTGATGGTCAAAGCTTTTATTTTGACCATGATTGTAAAGCAGTTTGTTGAAATTGGAATTTAGTTGTTTTAATATAAGTGTTTTTTTAAATTTGAAGGGCAAGTACCGGGACACTAGACGAAATTCAAATAAAGGTTATCAATCATCGTTATAATTGAATATCAATCGCACAATTGCACACGCATTAATGGTTTGCCCAGTGATAGCGAACTTATGACACACGTGTGAAACATGCGTCGAGAATCCTGCACGCTTCGTAAAACCAAATAGTTTGCTGCTCAATTTTTATTACGAAATTATTAAGATTTGTTTAGTAGTAATCAAAATTTGTATTTATTTCGGGACGTTCAGACGCTATCATTCATGTATTTTATTAGAATATAAATCATTCTGTTTGGCTTCCCGGGGAAAGTCCCTGGAAAGAGAAAAGATGATATACTTAATGAATATGGTCAGGACATGGCTTTTACGTAAACATACAGAAAAAATCAGCCTAAAACGGTTCCGTATTCAAAAGCTTTGAAACTGTACAACTTTGACAGCCGCATTGTATGTCGAATTAATACATTTTTTTGTTTTGCAAAAATAATATCTGACAAATACGTCATTTTTGCAATAAATAATTTCTCCAATTTTGATCATTTTTGGCATGGCGATAAATTAAAACTTTCTTAAAAAACGATCGAAACACTCCTGAACTTGCATGTAAACAGAATACAACAGTTGATAAGAATTCAAATTGGTTTCATTAGTTCTGGTATCGAATTTGCGCTACATGTTCGCTCCATTTTTTACAGTAAAAAAATTTACCCTACGCAATGCGCAAAAAGAAGTATAACTTCAAAAATATAAATTGAATTTATTTAGTATTTCGCTAGTAGCAAAAATTTCGGGAGAGCCTTCTTCATTCAAAAATATTCTTTACACTTTGGGTAAAATGTTAACAGTTAATTAATTAATTAATTAATTTAATTAACATCAAATTTTTCAATATTTCTCAACTATCTTCTGTAAAACGTTGGTGTATCATGAAAGTAACTTATTGTCGCTGTATATATAATAAAGCCAATGTGCCGTTTAGTACATTCTGAGATGATCGAATCAATTTGTAAATTTTTCATATAAATGGAAAGTCTGTCTAGTAATCATTTAAAATATTTTTTATAAATCTAGTCTGTGCAATTATTTTTTTTTCACAGTTTCATTCGTTTATCTCAGAATGTACTAAAACGGCACATTGGCTTTATTATATAAACAGCGACGTTATGTCGATTGTTAAAAAATCTGTCGCTAAATAACAAGTAATTAAAATGGTTAAAAGCGTGCTGAAATTCGAAGCAGATTTTTTTGCAAGGTGTTAATAATTTTATTAGAATTGTACCAAAGCTTATAAATTTTTAATAATAAAAATATGCTATTTTTGATGTCGTTTATCTCGTTGACCATTAACATTTTATCCGAAATGTAAAGTTTTTGCTACTAGCTACGAGACTTTTTGTGTATCTCGTATTATTCTTATAATTTTCATCAAATTTTAATATATAATTTTGTCAGATTAATATTTAATTTCTATATTTTTTCCAAACTCCTAAACTTCCTAAACTTAAATGTTATTTTTTCTATCTACTCACTGCTTAATCATTTTTAAGCGCGCTTAATTAAGACTAATAAACACATTTATGCGCGAACCAGTTGATATTATTTTGGGGTCGTTACTGAAACCGGATGATGTTTTTAGGGCATATCATTGATTATGTTTCTTTGTCGAAAGAGGTAGAAATTATTTATCAAAATTTAGCGCCTGAACGCATCCATTTATTGTTTCATGTACTAACATTTAAAATTGTGAGAAAAAATAAATCAAATACTAAACAAAAAATAAAAAAAGCGAGTCTTACAGTAGTTGCAAATGATGTATAATGTCTTTTCTCGGTAACGTAAGAAATTTTCGTGAAAATATTAGTCGGGTAAAGCCATGTATTCACTAGGGGACAAATCGCGAAACATTCCGCTCGGCATGTCGCATCAACATCTACGCTCATGTTTCGGGGACAATGACGCGGCCATTTGACGTGTACACACCGGGACTCGCATATCTTGTCGCGGAAATGTCACCCGATGAGCTTATGTTGACAGCTGCGGTATCTCATTTGGCGAAAACGGGGTTCCGCGCAATTCGAAATGTTTTTTTGGGTCGCAATTTCAAATAAACGAGGTTTTACTGTAGTAAATTGAATATTATTAAAAACAAGGTCCTTTTTGCAAATAATTATTGTTTTCCAGACATCGCGGAAATATATCGCCCTATGAGGTTATGATGATAGCCGCGTATCTGTTTATGTTAATGAGTTTATCGAAAAGTAAGAGGAGAAAAAAGAGGAGAATGCGAAATTATTTACTGCAAAGAGAAAGAAGGACGGACATTCTATGCGATCTTCGATCGATACAGCTCGATGAGTTCAAGAACGATTTCGTTTCCCCGCATTGTCATCTTGACAGATACAGCGCATGCGTATTCACTTGTAAACATACCACGTGGTACTGACGCTCCGCGGAATGTTGCAGTGAGTACGCTCGGGTACCGTGCGCATGGCAACGTTGCCACGGCACGTAGAAATGCCGCGCTATGTTGTGCGCGAGGTCGCGGAACAGTGCACGACGTTGCAACGTCACGTAGACTCTATGCCGCGCGTGCTGTTGAGGGACAATTTGTCCCCTAGTGAATACATGGCTTAATTTATAATGGTATTTGGAATCTTACCTATCCGCCCACCTAATATGTATAATGGGATTTCAACGTGGAGTATTTATTTTATTTCGTTTTTTGTGGTTTTATACTGCCGCCCTTTTACACTTGACACCGGACCCATTTCAATAATTCAAGCCGTCTCCAAACACAATGGTCTTCTGAGGCGTGATTCTTCCCTTGGTGCTTCGGGTTTCTCTCGGAATAGTAATAATTCCTTTCCCTCTGAGAATTCCTGTTCGCTCCACAATGGCGTCACGTGTCGCCGATTGTTGAAAGCCAAGTGCTTGGTGACGGCGCGTGCAAGGAGCAATTTGTTAACGACAAGAATAACAAAACCGGGAAACACAGGACGACTGCGATTAGCTCGCCCCTGATTTTAAGTTTAAAACTTACGGTACGTACTGACCAGTGACGCCTGAGTATCGCTGCACGGCACGGGGGCCGGGAATCGCTGAATAATTTCAATAATTTTAAATTTTTATTTATCTCTTTCCGTAAATATACCCGTAGTAGGGAAAGCAACGCATTTTTTTCTTCCAAATATAATATTCTTTCAGCTAGATATATTTAGCCCACCAATATTATAAATATTTTTGTCAATTTCAGGTAAATAGGCCTCTGTTTCGTCAAAAAACAAAAATAAATCGCACGTGGCTGATTTAGAGTGAATAAGGCTGCATTTCGAGCACTTTGAGCTTGAGTCAAATTGACTCAATAAATCAGCATAGTACTGCCTCGTGATTGTCCCCTCCTGCTCCAAATATTCGGTGAAGATGATGCCTCGCGAATCCTAAAAAACGGTCGCCGTGACCTTTTCGGCCGATGAACCATTTTCTTTCTTTGGAGCATGTTCGCCAGATGAAGACCACTGTTCTGACTGTTCTTTCATTTCGGAAGTATAGTGACGGACCCACGTATCATTAACAGTCTCGAAACGCCGCAGAAACTCTTTCGGATTGCGCTCAAACATGTACATAGGTAGCGCTCTGAAGTTGTCACGCGATCAGAAACCTTGGCACCTGTCTCGCCGATAGTTTTCTCATGCCCAAGTTTTCTTTAAGGATATTTCGTACCCATTAGTTGAGATGTTTACCATATTAGTTGAGATGTTTACTATACCAGAAGTGTTTCTAAGCTTATTGTACAACATGCGTATTTTGAAAATAATATAAATATCAACTATTTTAACCAGATACCACTATAATAAAGGTGTCTTTTTTAGAGGCGGAGAAATGTATTTATTATCACAGAAAAATGTTTTTAATATCCGTGAAATTGACTTTATTTGACACATAAATCAATGAGATGCACCGGGTGGTGTTATTTATTTTTGTTTATTGCCTTTGCCATATTATTGTGTACATTTACTTCTAAATAAAGACGCTCGATCAGTGAAGGTTTGGGCGGCCGACTCTCCAGGTCGCAGGAGTGCGTGTTGCCCTGCCTGCGGCTTGGCGAGGAGGCTGCGTTTAGCATTAAAATAATGCCAACTAGGCGGCAAACGTGCTGGGCCGATATGGACGCTCTGCGCATAACACGGCCCCGGGTGTGTGGTGGGTCCCCTTCACTGACCACATAGTTCGCGCGATTTGATGTCATTAGATTATTTTCTCTGGGGATATGTAAAGTTGCATGTCTACGTCGATAAACCAGAAACAATTGAGCACTTGGAGGCCAACATTCGACGCATTATTGCCGAAATACAGCCTGATTTACTGCGAAGAGTGTGTGAAAATTGGACCTCCAGATTACGTCATGTACGCGCCAGCCACGGCGGCCACATGCCAGAAATCATATTCAAATGTTAAATGCCATAAAGTCAATTTGTCAAATAAAGCCAATTTCACGGATATTAAAAACACTTTCTGTGTTTTATTTCAGTTTAAAGTTCTTCGCCACTAAAAAGACACCATATAAATAGACATGAATTTACATAAATTTCTTGATACACGTCTGGTTCCAAATGTTTAACTTGTTTAAAAAATACTTTGAGCTTGTAAGTTTTGAAACAATTGTGAAATGAACAAACTAAATAAATACTTTAAAATAGTGTAATATATTAATAAATAATTCGTGCTTTATTACAAAAATACGTATTTACATTTACTCGGTTTGCAAAGAAATTAAAAAATAAACGACGGCTATCGTAAAAAATAGTTTTTTTTACTAGTGGTTTTAATTATGCAAGAATGAAAACTGCTTTATAAATTTGTCTTAAATATGCGCGGGGGGGATTACATACTTCCGCTGCGTCCTGATCCTCTCGCCTAAAGAAGGGGTTTAGTTCATCCCTGTACAATTTTATACTCTGCGATTTCAACGTAAAATGGATTTTTTAGCTTCGATTGCAGAATTAGAGTGTATATATTTTAAAATATTACTAATAAATGGATGAAAATGATTTTTATGTTGCCATTGAATAGAATTAGAATTTAAGTCGATCCAGGTCAAGCCGTTTCAGGACATCCAGTAATAATGGGGGTCAGACAATTTGTTGCTACGCCGCTGGTGTTTACTACTAGGATACATAAAGTGACTTATTTATTGAATTACCAACAGAAAGCAACCGAGCCCGCTGGATGTTGTGCGTAAGCCCTCCGGGGATAAAGGGCAACTTTTGTGCCCGCTCTACGGACATTTCATTTTAAGTTAACTTACGGACTCTATCGAAGGATAAAAATGGGAACAATATTTTTTCTATAATAATAGCAGAAGCATAAGTTCTAAAAGTAAAAAATTCATCCATAAAAACATAGTGTTCATTATAAATCCTTTTTATGCAAGGTCTCGGATTCACCGTGTTTTGATTACGCTGAATGAACTCAAAAATTAAACTCAATCAACTCGTCGAGATTTTAATGCCACTCCAATTCAATTCAATTCAATTCAATTCAATTCAATTTATTTCACAATAATATGTACATGACAAACAAAATGTTTAAGGCATACATATTAGGAAGTATATATCAAAAATGAAAGTATTTAATAAATTAAAAATAACATAAAATCTGGTCAAAGGTGTAGGAGAATCCCGCTTCGGAAAACCCCCTCAGACACATGGAATATATCAATACCCAAAGCAATTTTGTTCAGCATAGCTGTGGCTCTTCCAACAGGCATAACCATCGGCAGGTTGGTCCTGTATATTGGAATGTGAAACAATCTATGCTGACGATGTCTAGTGTAATTATCAGGAACATACAAACCAATGCTCTGCATAATTTCAGGATTATCGATCATACCGCGCAACAATCGATAAAAATGTGTAATCAAATACACATTCCTTCTAGTCTCTAAACTATTGTAGCCAAGCATACCCTGGAGAAACTCCAACACTATGCTGTATCAATGTCCTTTTAGGATTAACTTATAGATAGTATGTAGTAGATAACCATTCTGAAGTCATACTTTTATAGTGTTCGCACTTTTTTAAATTCAAAACAAACCACATCTTTTTACAGAATAATAACCAGCTTTTGTTTTGTAGCAATTTTGAATAAAGACATAAATTCTAAAGTGTTAAATAATTTTAGAATAGTACCAGAAAGTAGGTAGGTAGGTACTTGTCCGAACATCTGAGATAAATTTGCATTTTTTTCTGTGCGTGTGTGTACGTGTGATCCCTCATATGCAAAATTTCAGCTCGATTGGATGACTGGAAGCGTTTTAATTTTCACTTCCAGGATTTTTTTTCCAGGATTTCACAAGAAATCAATCAAGACCGGCGGTGAACTTAATGTAAAGGAATTAAAACGAGCCCTGATCCTTCTTGTTCCAGGTGAATTTCCAGAATCCTGGTCATCTGACTAGACACGAAAGACAGTCAATTTATTATTGCATTAATTAAAAAAAATACAAATTATGATTGAAAAATACAATAAAGCATTAAAAAAATAATTATAACATTTAAACAAACAACAATATTTAAAAAATAAATAACAAGTACCCAGACAGCAATTGTATGCTAATCTTAATCTAATTCGTAATCTCATTTATGACTATTGATTTGATACTTCTTTAATTGAATCCCATTCCCTCCCTCTCCCCACCCCTCCCATTTTATGCATTATCATAATTTAAATCTTTGAAATATTTATTATTTATCATATATTCTTTATCATTGTTTTTTATTTAGTTTTTTTTTTTACCAGCTTCGAGGAAACTTTACTGGTCATACTCACGAATATTTTTTTGATATTATATAAAAAAAAAATTAAATTGTTCTGTATGTTTCCCAAATAAAATAAAATAAAATAAAATATAAAATAAAAATAAGAGAATATTTAGAATAAAAATAAAATAAATTAAGTACACATATTAACGATCGACACATCGATTTTTTCAACAGTTTACCTCTTCCCCAACACAAGTCTTTTCAGTTGTTTATAGAATAGTTTCACATTATTTAGTTCCTTTACGTTTTTGAAAATTCCATTATAAAAGTCGTTTGCAGTATATAGGAATTCATTCTTTCTCTATTAGTCCGCGGTACGTCACTTCTTATATAGTCTCTTGTTCTTGTGTGTGTCTATGTACGTCATTATTCTGGTAAAGGATGATATTCGTTTTTAGTAATTTATTCCTTATTTTATAAATCATCTTTATCTTTTCCATATATATCAGATCTTCTAGGTTATTTGTGTTATTTGTTTCAATGACTGGTTTGTGGTTCTCTCAAGTTCAAATAATGTATTTTATTTTATATTATTTGTACGTAATATAAGCTATTCACGTTATTGCTTTCTTAAATCGAAAGAGATCGTCGCATTGCTTTTCGTACCCTGGTGCATGAAAATATGCCTTACCGTATCTTATATAACTAGTATTTAAATTGTAAATACGGACGGTTTCTATAAAAATTTATTAATTTTAATAATAATCTACCTACATTATCGTTACAGTGATTCTTTAATTTCTAAAACAGAAACGCACTTGTTTGTTTTCTATTTGTAATGTGTACCTTTAGAATAATATGGTCATTTCGTACCATGTTTCCAATTTCTCAATCATAAAAATGTGTATTCTGTAGCATAATGTTTACCTAATTTTCATTAAAATAATACATCATTCTCTAATATGACGCTAGGAATATCTATCAGCATCAATCGGCCTATGGATAATCTGAACGTTTAAAAATAAATACAGGCTTTGAAATTTGACGTTGGACTAAAATAATCTCTGTTGAGACTGACGTAGTTTACAATCGTATACAATAATGAATGTTACTTTTCATTAAAAAAATTTAAAATTATTTGTTAATGTTAAGCGTTGGATATTTTGGGATGTGATAATTACACAAAGCGCCAGTGTGACTGTCTGATCGCTAACCGGAAGTTCACTTTAATGGTATTTGTACAGACATATTAATTAAAGCATGAGCACGGGCAGCTTACTAACACCGTCCCCCCCTATTTCTAATCCCATTGTCAGGAGGAAAGAAGGTACATACTTACATAGCAATGTATAACTCCTTTGTTTTTCATTTTTGATAACATAATACAAGCTTTTGCTGAGTTTGCCGATGTTAAATAATGAGTATAAGGCCCGAATTCAGAGTCAATACTTAGATGATTTAAATGTTAAGGTACGCCTTAAAAGTGTTAGTTTGTACTGAAAATTACGCTTTTAAGGCGTACGTAAACCTTTAAATTATCTAAGTATTGACTCTAAATTCGGGCCTGCCTCTTTATATATTAGTATAGATGGAAAAAACTATTTCAACTTTGAAAATGAATTGTTTGCTGATAATGGAAATATGATCCTGAAAACTTACTATCTTTAAATATAATAAAATATAGTGGAATAAAACAAAATGTTTCAACTCAATTTAAGTATTTAAGTACTCTTTCAAGATATAATTTGTATAGTGTCTACTTATATATCTTCTAACTCCGCGTTGCTACTGAAGTTACAATATCTCTAGTGTGTGTTCATTCGGTGGTGTTTGTTGAAGGATTTAATTTCCAAGATTATCTTACTGGAGCGAAATATTATTTTAAGCGTGTCTTTACTTATGCTTTAACTTAAATTTAAATTCGGAATTTAAGCTTTGTACACTAAATGTGTGTGTTTTTATAATAATTGCTTTTGTTAATAATAAATGTAATTGCATGTTATAATTAATGAGCAATTAATGTGTAAATTAATAGAATTGTGAGTTAGGTAGATAGAAGCTATTTATATATGAGAAACATGGATGGAATATTTCAATAGTCTACGCTGGAGACATTTGTTACATAAGATTTCTCATATATAAATAGCTTCATCTCCGTTAGACTTCTATAATTTATCCTAATTAATTAATTATCCTTCTGGGGTCAAAATCCAGTAACTGTGTTCTTAGAACATACTTTCATATAAAATATCGTTATAATAATAGCATTATACTTACAATGATTATTTAATTATCACTGGCCCCGTGTTGTCCGTGATTCAAATATACTTATTATTTCAAACTAGCCGAACAACCGTGAAAAATCATAATAATTGCAAATGTCAAGACCGTGTAATTTGATGGGCGACCCTTGCGTGTTGCCTGAGCCGTGTGCTGATTGCGTATCACACTCTAATTGTCTAAAGTTGTAATTCCAGCGTAATCTCCAGCAAATTACAGATATTATAAACTGACAAACAGACAAGAAATTATTATATTTAGATTGTGGTTTAGAGGAGAGGGACACTTTGTTTTGGGCAGACCTTAAAAAATAACGATTTATGCAAAATCCAGGCAGAAGGGTAAGATATCTGAGAGTGGGTTGGGATGACTATGTTTTCTTCAGAATCCTAGAGTGCAACTGTTCAAAATTTGAAACGGGTGGGAGGTAATTTGGAACGAATTACATTACTTTATATCGTGTTTTATATCAGAGGAGAGATGGCTGCGACGAAGATTCCTGCGTTTTGCTCAGACTCCTAAAGAGTAGCTACGCAAAAATTTGGCATTCAATATAAATCACATTTATTTCGAATGTAGGAGATATGGGAACCGTAGGGATAGATGGTATTATTATTAATTGCTTATATTCCTATTCATTATATGCTATATTATAAGATAGCGAAGTATGCAAACAAATTCATCCCATTTTTTGCATACACGTACAATAACTTTATTTGTCTTAAAATATTCATTTTTTAATTCATGGCATAAATTAGTAGGTGCAATAGTTTAACTCAATATTTCAGATAAAAAAATCAATCCAGCTAATTTGTTACCTTAACAAATGAACTGGATTGCTTTATAAAATAATATGTTTTTCCATCTTATAAATAAATAATGTATTCAATAGGCTGGTGTATCGAATTACATATTCTTCCATCAGAGAGTCAATGCCACTTCAGTTACTCGTAGAATTAAACTTTGAATAGTTAAATATTCTCTATCGTTCCGAAATAATTTTGTATTCGGGACCGACTCGAACCCCCCATGAAACAATTTAATCTATTTTACAATTTAATAGCAATCAACGTGTTTCGGTAATTTGTTTTACATTCGCTGACGAAGAAAGGGGAGTGGATTCATTAACCTGTAGCCCTCAATATATTACACAAGGTGTGAAGGACCAGAAAACAGGTAGAGTTGTGGTACATTACAAGGGTTCATAGCTATTTCAGATGTTTCCTTTTACATAAAACTTCCCCTCTTTTATAATATCTCCGTCGCCTTCTTGAATGAATTCAGTACTCTAAATCTTCTGCTAAGCTTTGCCTTACAATATTTAAGGCTATTCACAACATGGCCCCTCAATACATAACCGACTTCTGCATTCCATTCTCCGCAAATAATAGACAACTAACACTTCGCTCAGCATCAACATCTAATACAAATAGGTTAGCTGAAGTAAATCGCGTCCACAAAACTAATTTCGGTGATCGTGCTTTCGCGGTGGCTGGACCAAAGTTATGGAACAAACTACCTAACAAACTGAGACAAACTGACAGCTTACCACTGTTCAAAAAACAACTTAAGACGCATTTATTTAGACAATCCTATAAAAACCTATAAAATCTAACCACAACAACGCTAGCTAATGTTTTCCACTCATATTGTGCACTCCGCGAAAACACAATTCTTTCAGGGACTCACAAACTATTATAGTACTCAATTTTAATTCCACTTCTTGTATGCCACCTAGTGAATAAGTAATAGTAAATAAGTTTTTTCTTTTCTAGCAGTAAGTTGTCTTGTAAGATAATAATTTCTCTGTGTAAAGCGCCCTTGAGGTGAGTATTTCGCGAAAACGGCGCTATACAAATTATCCAATTATTATTATTATTATTATGCCTTTTATTCCATTGGGGATCATGGTCATTATGTTACTTTCAGAGTATCTCAAATTAACAGGCAGTTTTAAAATCTCTCAATGATTGCTCTAAAAACGCTGCCATTATAAAAAAAACAGCAACATAGTGGCGAAATCGTACAAAGTAGTGAAATACACAGATTGTTTTAAAATAAATATAAATATTTATTTTAATTCACACATATATACGGCTTCAAGGCCTTCTACTTTAGAATTTGTACAATGGATAAACAATAGACAAATGTAAACATTAATTATTTCCTTCTTGAATGAACGATTTATAACTTTGTGGTGACGTATTTAATAATTAAATAAAGCACAACTTGGTATGCACCACTAAATATTTATTTTTATTCAATATGACATGTATTCACTCTACATTTTACGGGAACGAAGTTCCCTTCCTCCTTCCCTTTCCCTTCCCCCAGTTTCCTTCGTTCCGGTAACATGTAGAGGTGTTTATTCACATTGAATAAAAATAAGTATTTAGTGGTGCACACCAAGTTGTGCTATATTTAATTATTTATTATTTAAAATCATAAACAAGAACAATATAAAGATAAACATATAAATGTAGAATTAAAAGAGAAAATAAAACAATAAAATAAAAATTCAATTAAATTATAAATATAAATAATAATTTTGTACAGTATATATACTGTACAAAATTATTATTGTATGAAATTAAAATTAGAAATAGTAATTTTACACAATAGGCAATATAATAAATTATAGAATAAGAAATAAAAAAATAAATATCAATCCAACGAAAACAATATAGAGTAAAAATATTTTTTTGAAAAATTAAATATATTCAATAGAAGAGTTAACAAAAATATAAATAAACAGGGTGTAACAGAGCTAGTCTACAATACTTTACAGGTGGATTCCTTCCTTGATTATGAGTCGAAAATGTTCAAGCAACCATGACCTAATATCAATAGTTAAGGAGATATGTGACATCAAAGTGTGCATTTTTTTTTCAATATTTCTGACTTATTTTTTGCTAAAAGTTGGACTATTATTGCAGTAACTTGTATAATATCTAATATGAAAAATTCATTCCCTTTAATACAAGTCAAATAAAATGATAAAAATCTTCCAATTCCAATTGGATATTTTTCAGGGTTTTTATTATTTTATTTAACTTTTATTGAAACGAATGATTTTTTCGTAATCGATATAAGTTACTGTGATGATACTTCAACTTTTGTTATTTTATTTAACTTTTATTGAAACGAATGATTTTTTTGTAATCGATATGAGTTACTGTAATGATACTTCAACTATTGTAAAAAATAAGTCAGAAATATTGATGTCGCGGCATCAAAATGCGAATTTTGATGTCTCCTTAATTATTGATATTAATTAGGTCATGGTTGTTTGAACATTTTCGACTCATAATCAAGGCATGAATTGAAATACAAAGTATTGTGGACTAGTTCTGTCACACCTTGTATATTATTCCCAATAATATTTTTTGAAAATTAAAGATTTTATTGCGCAAATATAAATATTTGTCTGTTTACTTTGTTCCTTTCATGCATAAACTTTTTTTATGTAAGTTTCTACATAGTATTCAGAGTTGAAATATGATTTTCTTTTTTGCCCAACATAGAATTTCCACTGTGTAGAAATAATAAAATGTGAATAATAATAAAACTTGTACTAAAACTCTGACGGGTCGGCTACAGGGAGCATCCCTTACCTAACAAGGGGTGCCCTTACGTGAAACAGCCCACAGGCGTCCTACAAATATTGCAAAATGTGTGAGTAAATCCACTCCCCGTAATATTACAAATACACGAAAAAATATTAGTCTAACAATATAAGAATTCCGAATACTACACGAACACATTTGGACGGAGAAATTAATCAACATACTTCCAATGTAAATAAAAAATCCAACAAGGGGAGCAATTTTTAAGAAACCAGTTAAACAATGGATTAAATAATAATTAAATAATAAAACAAGAAACAAGGAACTAACGTCGCGCATTATATAAAAAATAATAAATTAATGAAGCCATCAAATTTTCACCTTTCAATTTTGATTGCTACAAGACATTTGAATTTTTTAAATAAAAAAGCCATCTAACAAATACAAATAATCACTAAATAACCATAACTTCAAATTAAAATGATAAAAATCTTCCAATTCCAGTTGGATTTTTTCAAGGTTTTATTATTTTATTTAACTTTTATTGAAACGAATGAATTTTTCTTAATGGATATCAGTTACTGTAATGATACTACAACGTTTTGTAAAAAATAAATCAGAAATATTAGAGATATATAGAAAAATAAATCAGAAATATATAGAGAAAAAAAATGCAAACATTGATATTGCATAACTCCATAACAATTGACATTCGGTCATGTTGCTTGAACAATTTTGACTCACAATCAAAGCAGGAATCCATCTTGTGGACTAGTTCTGTTACACCCTGTATATACAGTGCTTGAAGCTCATCATATTGAGTTCATTCAACATTGTACCGATAACAGTAGACCTTTCTTTTTCAATTTTATCTCAAAACTTTTGAGAATAATGGCACAATACAAGAGATTTTCCTTGCAAAATAATACCCACAATATTTCTTACAATAATATCAACCCTTGTTATCGATCAGACATTGCTTTGAGCAAAACCGCCAAGGCGAAAAGACGTCGAATTTATTTCTTGGTATTTGAGTGATCGCTCCATATTTGATATGGATCATAATTTAATTTCGCTAATGCCATGTTAAAGATTTCCTCCGGTAGATGAATGCATAACAAGCCGTTCATCTTGTCTGACAAATATTTTAGTGGTTCATAATATAAATACTCGTAATTATATAATACCGTGTATTATAGGCTCACTCTTCGACTTATTCTGTAACCGTACAGAATATGAAATAATAGATTTTATTTCATCTAAATATTAGGTTGTTGTTCAAATAGTGGCCGGTCTTACTTTCAAATTCTATCAACCATAACTTAAGAGTAATTTAACATTATTAACTAAGTATACGAACCATTTGATAAAACGCATTTTCGCCTGAGTATTATATTCTTAATTATTCCCATATAATAGAACTAAGGCGGATTTGAATCCAACAAACATTCGAAGACATTTTGAGCTGCAACTTTTTTGATTACTGTCATCAATTCTTGATGATTCGGTTTTTTTTAACGTAAATATCTATCGAGGTACTTGGTGAAACTTGTCTCGAAGCAACATGGCAAGCAAGCTCTTGTTTTATCTAGTCATTGTTTTATGTCGCATGTTTACTTCCATTAAATTAAAACTTTCAATTTGTCATTTTCAGCAGCTGTTAATGTTGGACGTCCACAACGGTTTTCATCTTCGAGACATAAGTCTCCGTTCCTAAATTTTTCGAAACAAAGCGCTGGACCTTTCGTTCAGAAGAGATTCCTTCCAACATAATCTGTTAAAATTTTATACTGTTAATGCCCAAGTTTAGTCATGCAAAAAATATTCTTCTTTTTCGAATAAACAATAAATAGGATTGCTAAAAATGTTCTAAGGTTTTCACGGCCGTTCAGAATCTTCTGGTTTGTATTTTATGGGGTATTATCAGTGGCGTGCAGTGGGTATAAACTTAGGTTATGCTGTGAATGACTTTATACCTATATTAAAAAAATGTATATGCGCATATACCTACAAGGGTATATACATTTAAAAAAAAATTAACCGTCTATAATGAACTATTTTGAGTAGCTTCAATCCACAAAATAACTGCACTATAAAAGAAGTATTGTAAACAATATTTCATAAATAAACAAATGTTTTATGTAGGTATAGATAATACGGCAAAAAATTTCAATATATTTCGAAGACGATTTATATATAATCAAATCGGGAACAATACTAATTTCAGATACGTTTCATTTCACAAAAATAAATCAAACATTTTATGATATCATAATATGACAGATGGTATTTGTATTTACATTCACCATAGACAAATAGAATTTACACCGAAAGTTTTAGGTAGAATTTGTAAAAAATAAAATTTCTGCGATGACGTGCGCGTAGTTTTCACCTGGCATAGGACCTTTCGAAGAAGCACGCTAAATTTACTTGTCTATTACACAAAACTTGCAGCCTTAAAAATACATGGTTTTTTTCCTCGACTTGACTATATCTATGGAACAAATTTCTTTGGCGAGATAAATGAATAATTGACATGAAGTTAAGCACAGAAAAATAGGAAATAAAACTTCTAGCCGTAAGACGAATTACGGCTAGAATTTTAAATCAACTTTTTCTTTAGATAAGAATTATTTAATTTATATTTGTTTCCCAGAATCTTTACCAATGCACAGCTTTTTTGCTTGTATGCGCTGCACGCCACTGGGTATTATGCCGTGTTTTTAAAACTTTTCTGGCCAAAGTTTCGGATCCCATTGCAGGGTTCATCATCAGGACTGTTGTTGTGAGTTTAATGTTGTGTTTAAGTATTGGCTCGCAATACCGTGTCGAAAGAAACGTTGTTGTGTTAAGTATTGACTAGCAAACGAAACGTCGGCCAGAAAAGTCGTAAAAAACATGGCATAATACCTCAGAAAACACAAGCCCAGAAGGATTGCTAAAATCTGCTGCTTCTGGAAAGTCATCTCTTGGTGAGAGGTCACTTCATACTAATATTCGTAGAATTTTTAATTACCTAAACATTATAAATTAAAAACGATTTTAGTTTTTACTTTACAATGTTGTGCACACTGACAAATCTTATAAACCAAATACTATTTCATCATAAATTTTATTGCAGACTTTAATAATCTTTACAAGTAGTTACAAAATGATTTCGCTTTTTATTTCTCCTTTGTCAATAATAGAATTTCGTTTTCAATGTTTCGAAGTCATTCCTCTCGTACGTTATTGGCTGTCAGAATTTTTCAAAAGTGCTTTTTAACTTAAATACACGTTTTTTATTTTATTTCCTATTTCTCGCTTACATCCAAGCAGTGTATTGTCAAATTTGCTTTCAAATAAGTGTTGTCGCATTAAAATGATTTTATTATTATTTTATTTTTGTTTACATGTCACTTTGAAGGTGCATGCTGCCGCCGTGGAAATACACACCGTACATTATAATGACATTTCTTTCGTATTAATCGACATGTTTCTTACATACTCGTATTTCAGATTTACAAAAACGTATTTCAGATTTACAAAATCGTATTCAGATTACAAAAACGAGCGCATTTGGTTTAAGTCTCAGTACATTTCTTCACAACATCAAGGTCAGTCTAATTTTATAAATGGCCCAATAGCCCTTATTAAAATACTAATAAAATTGATATTGTATCATCACGAATTATTTTGTTTCAGAAAAATAACAATAAAAGTATTGTGTCCACACTGACAATGACAAAATGGATACCAGAAACATTTGAATATCACTTTTATCATTTAGCATAACATCCTTAATCATTTTATTTAAAAGTGACAATGTACTCGCAACCTTAATGTTTTCGGGAAGAAAATTTAAGAACAAAGAAACATTATTACCATAAATAAATCTACTATAGTACATCAAAACTCTACCAATTAACATAAATAGATATCTAACGATACATTTTTATATTAAACTAGCTGTCCTTACCCGGCGTTGCACGGGTTAATGGTTAAGTTTAAAATAAATTTGTGAGGATAAACAAAGGTTCGATTCGAATGGTATAGATTTGCATCGAAAATATATAAGCGGAGGGAAGGGTTAAAATAATAGGGGGAAATGTCGCGTATGTTACCCGTCAAGTCCTAACAAATAAGTTTCTAAATTTTGAGGTCCGATCGGCCAAAAGATACAGATTTACTTAGAAAATATATCAGGGGAGGGGAAGAGTTAAAAGAATAGGAGGGAAATGTCACATATATTACCCGCCGAGTCCATAAGAATAAGTTTACAAATTTTGAGTCCGATCGGTCAAATGGTACAGATTCGCATCGAAAATATGTCAGGGGAAGAGAAGAGGTACGAGAATAGGGAGGAAATGTTGCCTATGTTACCCGCCGAGTCCTAAAGAATATGTTTCCAAATTTTGAGTCCGATCGGTCAAACGGTACAGATTTGCATCGAAAATATGTCAGGGGGAGGAAAAGGGGTATGAGAATAGAGGGGAAATATATGCCTATGTTACCCGCCGGGTCCCAAAGCATAAGTATGCAAAATTTGAATCGAATCGGACAAACGGTGTGGATTTGTATAGAGAACAGACAGACAGACATTGAGTTTTGTAGGTATAGATTAATTAAACTAAAATTACCGCGTACCACCTGGTAACAAATTATAATTCCGTGGGATGTGTCTAATAGGTTCGAAAGGTTTGCATCGTTGATAAATATGTCATATATGTGTATTGCGACACTGACATTACGGGAGTATCTGTCTAAAGCCATGTATTCACCAGGGGACAAATCGCGAAACATTCCGCTCGGCATGTCGCATCAACATCTACGCTCATGTTTCGGGGACAATGACGCGGCCATTTGACGTGTACACACCGGGACTCGCATATCTTGTCGCGGAAATGTCACCCGATGAGCTTATGTAGCTGCGGTATCTCATTTGGCGAAAACGGGTTCCGCGCAATTCGAAATGTTTTTTTGGGTCGCAATTTCAAATAAACGAATAAATGTAGTAAATTGAATATTATTAAAAACAAGGTCGTTTTTGCAAATAATTATTGTTTTCCAGACGTCGCGGAAATATATCGCCCTATGAGGTTATGATGATAGCCGCGTATCTGTTTATGTTAATGAGTTTATCGAAAAGTAAGAGGAGAAAAAAGAGGAGAATGCGAAATTATTTACTGCAAAGAGAAAGAAGGACGGACATTCTATGCGATCTTCGATCGATACAGCTCGATGAGTTCAAGAACAATTTCGTTTCCCCGCATTGTCATCTTGACAGATACAGCGCATGCGTATTCACTTGTAAACATACCACGTGGTACTGACGCTCCGCGGAATGTTGCAGTGAGTACGCTCGGGTACCGTGCGCATGGCAACGTTGCCACGGCACGTAGAAATGCCGCGCTATGTTGTGCGCGAGGTCGCGGAACAGTGCACGACGTTGCAACGTCGCGTAGACTCTATGCCGCGCGTGCTGTTGAGGGACAATTTGTCCCCTAGTGAATACATGGCTTAATACTGCTTATACTTTTACTTTTGGGCGTGTTCGTGATTCTGTTTGCTGGAAGCTCTCGCCGCTCGGCTGCCTACTGTAGCCGGGGCTGAGAGAGGGCGCTGTTTACGGAACCTGTGGTCAAACAAAGCGTGAGCTGAGACATTTAACCCTTTCAAAAATTATTCGGATTATTTATTTAATTTTTTTATTTAAAATTATGAATTGATTACGTACCAGGTAGAAAAATATATTGTCACTGAGACGCTTTATTTTATTTAATAATCAAAAAATTGTAATGCATTGTCGCGAGATGGTAAAATCAGAAAGAATTACGTACTATCGAAATCTTTCGAAAAATGACTGGACTATTCTCGTAAATTTTCGAAACATCGAGAAAACGATAACCTGTATCAGCTACACTCCAAGTGTGTTCCGCGGAACCCCAGGGATCCACGATACCCCTGTAGAAGTTAGAAAAAAGAAGAAGCAAGTGTTTAGAAAAAAAATTCAAAACACCTCTCTCTGGTCGACCGTTCTATTATACCTCCCATTAGTTAGATTTTTTTTTCTTTTTTAATATTTTCTATTATTATACTTGTTGTGTAACTAAGTTATAAGTAATTGTTCGTGATACTTTTATCATGCTTATTAATAAAGAATACACTTTTAAAAACTATTGTTTTATCGTAGGGTTCCGTCAAGTATTTCGCTTTCCAAAAAGGTTCTGTCACCAAAAAAGATTGAGAACGGCTGACCTATATAAAGGAATCGACCACCTACTACGCAGTCAATGCGTGTCAGAGTTGACAGTAAATTATTAACACAGACAAAGCCAAATCGTCCAAGTAAGAAGTTTTCCTCGTGTGATATTGAACGGTACATTCTCGAAATTGATCAAAGCGATAAAAACAGCGTCATTAGTGCGAATTAAAAAAAATAGTTAGATATGTGCACCTGGAGGTAAACAAAAATTCCGTAACTATTTCTATATTGGCCGTGTGGCTATTTTTCGGATGTATTTGAATTTGGACGTTTATCCGTACATTTTTTTTATTTAGGAAAACTAACATACCTACAAATAAAAATTAGTTTACATATGAATTTTAAATAGTATAAGGACCATGGATAATCTTATGGTTTTCCACTGCGATAAAATAGACGTGGGACAAACGGCGCGTACAATTTTAAAAAAGGGTTGACGAGCACAAACTCGGTCATCCACGAAAATCAGCACTGGCTGAGCATTTTCTGGATACATGCCATCATTTTGCATTCGAACCGAAAATCCTTAGAAAGCCTAAGAATCACCATACGCGTCTTATCAAGGAAGCACTCGAAATCTACGAGCACCCGATTAATATTAATTGAGAAGATGGTCTCAAATTAAAAACATCATGGTATCCGGCGCTTCAAAGTTAATCTCGACGCTGATTCTGCAGAGATAATGATCAAACAATAGATGAAACATACACACAACACATGACTCCGACACGGTATTGCCACGTAACACATAAATACAGAAACACCAAGCTTTGTACACAGTATTGCAAGCCAATACTTAACCACGACACCAACACTCACAACAACGGCCCTGCAATGGGTTCCGAAACGTTCGCCAGAAAGGTCGTAAAAGCACGGCATAATACCCCAGAAGATTCTGAATGGCCGTGAAAACCTAAGAACATTCTTGAGTTAACAAGTTATTAAAATTATACTTCCTCCACTATAGATCTATTCATCGCGAAACTGTAACTCTTTTAAGCCTTTTATGGAAAACGGGCATAAAAGGACCTAAAACAAATATAATATTTGTTGATGATTCTCACCGCTGACTTCTACTCGCTGCCTCAGTTTTACTCGCTATTCATTATGTAGTGTTTAGATATTTTGATTATGTTTATTTCTCATTTTCGTTCAATGTTGAATCTACCCTAACCCGCAAACCCCACTTCACTCCACTCCCACTCCGCTCTGTAGGGCGACTGCGACTACATTTAACATTACATGTTACAAACCCAGCTGGAGCATTAAGCCATGTATTCACTAGGGGACAAATTGTCCCTCAACAGCACGCGTGGCATAGAGTCTACGTGACGTTACAACGTCGTGCACTGTTCCGCGACCTCGCGCACAACATAGCGCGGCATTTCTACGTGCCGTGGCAACGTTGCCATGCGCACGATACTCGAGCGTACTCACTGCAACATTCCGCGGAGCGTCAGTACCACGTGGTATGTTTACAAGTGAATACGCATGCGCTGTATCTGTCAAGATGACAATGCGGGGAAACGAAATCGTTCTCGAACTCGTCGAGCTGTATCGATCGAAGATCGCATAGAATGTCCGTCCTTCTTTCTCTTTGCAGTAAATAATTTCGCATTCTCCTCTTTTTTCTCCTCTTACTTTTCGATAAACTCATTAACATAAACAGATACGCGGCTATCATCATAACCTCATAGGGCGATATATTTCCGCGACGTCTGGAAAACAATAATTATTTGCAAAAAGGACCTTGTTTTTAATAATATTCAATTTACTACAGTAAAAACTCGTTAATTTGAAATTGCGACCCAAAAAAACATTTCGAATTGCGCGGAACCCCGTTTTCGCCAAATGAGATACCGCAGCTGTCATCCATAACCTCATCGGATGACATTTCCGCGACAAGATATGTGAGTCCCGGTGTGTACACGTCAAATGACCGCGTCATTGTCCCCGAAACATGAGCGTAGATGTTGATGCGACATGTCGAGCGGAATGTTTCGCGATTTGTCCCCTAGTGAATACATGGCTTTACAACAACATCTTTGGTTACAATTTGAAATTCTATGGCGTTCCTATTATTTGATAAATGTTTTCGTTTCATTAGGCGAAGCTGTGATGAATACACAGAGTCCTAAAAATGCGTTATCAATTCAGGGGGTTAGATAAATTAAAATTTAAAAATTTAAATGGCACTGTACCTATTGTAGTAGGCTCTTAGGACCGACATCACAATCGTCGGCGTTGTCTAGGACTCTCTTAAAAATACCGATGTTTGATATACAGGTGCCTCATAACTAGTAGCAAAAACTTCATATGATATTAAATAAAAAATATTCTTTACACTTTGGGTGAAATGTTGACAGTTATTTATTTATTTATCTTAATTATTTAGTTCCATACATATGTTGTGTGAGCTAATACATGATTTCAGTTAAACATATTGCGTTCCATAATGTAGTCATTTAAAAGTTTAAAAAAAAAAATTTGCACTCCTGTTAAAACTTTGTTACATTCGCTGTGTTTAGATTTTTTGACGGAGGAGGGAGCGTAATTAATATATAGATGCTGATTTTATACGACCGCCAATAGTTAAGCCTATTCACCTGTGTCTGTGTACCCAAGACCTTATCAAATATGTGCGCGTATGAAATATATTTACTGGCAATTCTTTTATCTGTTTACTCGCAAATATTATCACAGAAGATTCAACTAGACATCTTTAATGGGAAGCGCAATAACCTTGCCTCGCGGGAGAATAAACAATATTGTATGTTGAACAATTTTAATCTGGGCCGAAAATTATAAACAAATCCCCAATAATAATAATTTCGAATTTCCATGCATAACTTCCTCCCCAATAGCTGATTTGATTCCGTTTTCAAAATTAGACTAACTAACTAACTAACTAACTAACCATCACGCCGTTTCCCTGCAGGGGTAGGCAGAGAGGATTGAACGCCACACTCTTCTATCCTGGCACACCACTTTTGCTTCGGCCACATTCATACATCTTCTCATACACGTTCTACGATTGTTGCGGCTTTTAACAGGGCCATCCTCAAATACTTGTAGTACCTGATCGTGCCAGGTCTTTCGCGGACGCCCTCTATTCCTGTTTCCTTCAACATTCGCCTCATATATTTTCTTAACCATCCTTTCCTCGTTCATACGTTCCACATGACCAAACCATCTCAGCACTCCTTTCTTTATTCTATCTACCACACTACAGCCAGCATTGCATTCACTTCTAATTTGTTCATTCCTCACTCTATCGACCAAAGATTTTCCACACAAGCGTCTTAGTGACCGCATTTCAACCGCATTCAGTCTACTTTCATTCCTCTTTTGCCAATTCCAGGCTTCACTTCCATACATAAGGGTTGGCACTAGAACGCCATTATGTACCGCTAGTCTTGCTTCTTTTGACAGATTCTTATTGGCCATAATTGCATTTAGTGCACCATTAACTTTGTTTCCCGCAGTTACTCTCCTTTCGATATCATTCTCAGCCTTGCCGTCTCTACTAAACATACTTCCCAAATACACAAACTCGTTCACTTGTTCTATTTTTATGATTTCAAAATTGTTATTAAATAAAATGAAAACATTGACTATATGCTTTTTTAATAAAATACTCCTAATTAGATTTTTTAAATATTTCGCTTTAATGAAAATTAAAACTTATAGGTGCACCCATTACTATATCGTATACATCGGTATTAATTGGGGATTACTTTTGCCGATGCGATACCGATACCGATATTATTTATAAAAAAGTATCGACAATACCGATATCTATGCGGACGGTGAAGATTTAAAAGGTGTAAGTAGTTGAGTGTTTAGATTAAATAATAAATAAATAAATAGACGAAATTAACTGTATAAGTTTGAAATTCAAAAAGGTATCGTTTTATCGGCAAATTAATATCGCTGATTCCGATATATCGGCATCGCTATCGGATGCATCCCTTGTATTAGTCATTGATCAAAATATATCATTATATATGTGACAATGTGACAATCCATGCATATGATTTTTATATATATTACTCTACTTTCACTATTGCTTTTGTATTTTACAGTATATTCTGTTCTTATTATCCACATTTTATATTTATATACTCAATTAATTAATTAATTAATTTTATAGTTATATAGTATTTTGTTGTATATCTTTATTATTCTTTGTTCTAACTATATTGTTCAGCTGCTCATCTCGGCATAGGTTCTTCCTAGTGAGATGAGCGGCTCCATCTCCTGTCATGTAACAAGATGAAGATAAATAAATAAAAATAAAAAAATGACTAACGTCAGACGGCTGAAATAATAATGAGGTATAAGAAGTAAAAAAAAAGCATTATTTGTTTTATAATGTCTAATTTTTTATAAAGGTTTTTATTAACTGGCAGCCAAAATGTATATAATAATGGTACGTAATTTTTGATGGGTTATAATTAGTATTTATATAAATCGTATGTTTATATTGCCTAGTATTGATCTAGTTATTATTATACCTTGATCATAACCATATTTCGGGATGACGTGACGTGTCATATTTCAAGGTTTCGTGCGGAATATTGGACTACCCGTCAATAGAATTTTGTTTATTCCATACCATTCCATTTCATTCTCCAATCCAAATCCGTTCATCATTTTAATATAATGTAACGAGATTGCTTACAGAATCCCTTGTTTTATGTCGATGACGCTTCTAGAACACACTACCACACTCTGGTATTATCTGTAACATTCGGGAAGTGTCTACAGATATCTGGAACATTATCGTAAACAATAGAAAAGAATGTTGCAAATTATAACGTGTTGCGCATATAATTATGTTCCTTAATAGGCGGACATATGTGACCGAAGTGGATAAATCAATAAGAATAAATAAAATAACACCGAATGAGATAATTAAATGCATTGACAGTATGAGTATAGCAAAAGGTCCAGGAATGGATGGAATTAGAATGGCGGATATACAGACTGTAAAAAAGAAAATTGGACCTGTTTTATCTAAAATGATCAACTTATGTTTGGAAGAAGAAAAGTATCCGGATAAACTGAAAATATCGATCATAAGACCAATATTTAAAAATGGTGACCATTCAGATACAGCAAACTACAGACCGATAGCATTACTATCAAGCATTAATAAAATTGTTGAAAGAGTTATAGTTAACAAAATCACATCTTACTTAGACAAAAATAAAATTATCCATCCAATGCAACACGGATTTCAAAAACAAAAAAGTACAAAGACTCTCCTTGCAAAATTTACCAATGAAATTAACAGTTATTTAAATGACAAAAAACATATCGGTGCACTGTTCATTGATTTCAAAAAAGCTTTTGACACGCTGGACCATGACACTCTACTCACGGCGATGAAAGAGAGCGGGTTAAGAGGACCAGTTAACAAATGGTTCTCTGAATACCTGAGATCAAGAAAGTTTTCAGTTAAGATATCAAATAAACAAAGTGCACTAAAAGATATAAAATATGGAGTGCCAACAGGATCGATAACGGGACCTATGTGCTATATTATGCATGTAAATAGCCTGGCAAATGTAATAAAATACTGTAAAAAATTTATGTTTGCAGACGACACATGCATCCTATATGCTGACAATTGTGCGAAAACAATAGAAAACAATATCCAAAGTGACTTGACTAATATAATAAAATGGGCACATGACAACGGAATCATACTAAATGTTAAAAAAACTCAGTATTTACATATCCGGTCCCCGCGAGCCACACCAAAAAATTTTCAAATTAATCTCATTGGACATTGCTACGAGTGCCTACATACCAACCATACAAATCCGATAAACTGCAACTGTGAAAAAATCCAAGAGGTGGAACAATATACTTATTTAGGTTTAATAGTTGATAAACACTTTAATTGGAAACAACATATTGATAATATTTGTAAAAAACTGAGATCCATGCTAAGTGCATTTCACATGCTAAGACTATGTAGCTCTCGGGGCACACTGTACGCTTTTTACTTCGCGATGGTTAACTCGGTTATCAGTTATGGCGTGAGCAGTTATGGCCTTACCTATAAAACATACATTGATAAAATCAAACAGTTACAATTAAGATTCCTAAAACTTATGGTAGATAATAGATCCAAATGTATGTACAAGGATGATTATAATAAATTATTCAAAGTATGCAAAATATTACCAATTGACCAAAAAGTAAAATATAATATAATACTAGAAGAAATGATAAATAATATTAATATACACACTGACACGCACCATAACTATGCAACCAGATCGACAGGACGAACAATGAGAATACCAATCACTAACAACGTGTATGGCGAAAGGAAAAGAGAATATATTGTGCCAAGAATCTTTAATAAATTAGATAAAAAATTCTTTGAGATGATGCAAGACAAAAAAACTCCATTGGCTTCAAAAAAGTACAAGCTAAAAGAATATATATTAAAGCTATGAACCTAATCTTACATTAATTTATAATTACATATCATGTATCACTTGTAAAAAAATATGCAACACTCGATAATAACCTACTATCTTCATTATAAAATAAAAATTATTGTCAAATATTGAAGGCAACCATGCCGTAAAACTGCTGTGCAGTTTGGCATATGTTTAATGTAATAAATATTTTTAAAAAATAAATTAAAACTGTAAAAAAAAAAAAAAAAAAAACATATATTAAGCGAAATAATCGAGCCGAGTACCGAACCTAAGTGAGAATTCTACGTGCATCCGATGAAATTTTCTAACAGGTGATAAGTAAAGTGTTACTCAGCGATAATTTATATTCGAGTGATAAATTGCGAATTAGTGTAAAATCGAGACTAGTATGAAATTTAATTCGTGTTGAGTGACTTTGTCAATTTAATAAAATAATAAATCGCTAATTAATTTCCAGTGTGTTCATTTGTCTCCCGCAGTCACGACCCGTTACAATAATGTACACGTACATAAAAATGAGAAAGTAGGAAACTATAGATACCTATGGAGTAGAATAACTCATTAGGTATGCCAGAAGTTCATTGAATAAAAGAATGGACTATTAGATAATTGCAAAGCAATTTTAACGCAGTTTAAAATCATAAATAAACAGAAAGAAGAAAAAGTAACTCATCAAAACCTGCGCCTATACCATAGCACTACCCAAGATAGAAACCAGGTCCTTGTTTGGTGAGAAGCACTCTAGATGTAGAAACCAAGAGAACTGCATCAGGGTTTCTGCTCAAGCTCAATATTTCTGACCAGTAAGAGACATCCAGCGAAGTATCAGATCTCGCATACTATAATGCAGGTAAAGTTTGCTGAAAATAGGGACTTGGACCAATTTGGACAAACTCAAAATATTCTGAATGTAAAAAACTGGTCTAAAAAGAGTTTAAATTTTTTAAATTGATATTTCAGGCGTATTCTAGTGTAATGCTAATAATTCGGAAGAATTTCATTACTCATTACACATAAAGGATGTTGCTTTAAAAAAATTCCAATCAAAAATAGATATCTCATTAGTGACATCCGTGGTTAATTAAGGGGAATGAAAAACCTTTGGATGCCGGTCGCGCTAATGATTATTACAACATACATATGAAACGGGTTGTAAAATTTAAATATATATACGACTTTCAAAAATTTGATAGATGTGATATTCTATCACGGGTGGAAATGGAGAACGTTACATTGTGTTAAGTGATTACTTAAGCCAGCCCTATGAGCACCCAAAGATTTCCATACCTACTTTCCCATAAAAAATATAATTTCGTCTCTATGATACATATTTAATATACCTCGATCAATTATATCCCTCGGATAAAATCCAGTACAGCGTTCTGAAATTTTTTAACAAACTCAAAATATTATGAATTCAAAATTGTATCTACTACAATGACCTACAAGATGTACTACTTGAAAAGCGTACTACTACAAAACTTGTTGTTGTTTCAGTTTTTCAGACTAAAAATATTTCGAATGTTTTATCCATATCAAAACCCCCGTCAATTATTTTTGCAAAAAAATCACATATTAAAAAAGGCACACTTCAATTTAAAATTTGAAGTGTGAAGTTTGTAGTGTACAGTTCATTTAGTACAAACGTGTGAAGTGTGACTTTTAATGTAATGTTTTAATAATGTAGTACTACATTGTAGTACTTAGACAGAACGGACCCATCACCATGACAAGCAGCCTCTACTGCGTATTACGTTTTGGTCATCATTCATCATTCGTACATTCCACCCTTTTTACCATCGTTAGCCCTCGACGTGATAACCCTTGTCCACAAATCTCAATTCATGTGACCCTCATTAAACGAATGCTCCGAAGATCGCCAAGATATTAAACGATCAAAGGGCGGGATCGTCCCCAAAATGTCGCTGACTTAAAAATCTCATAAATCTGTCCGCTTCGCTTAAAAAATTAATCAATCTAAATAGGGGTTGAGGGGGTACTCATTTTTAGTCGATAGCTCTCGAGAATTGTGTGGGGATGTAGGGGAACGTTTCCAATGTGGAAAATTATTTTTCTACTATTTTTTATCAATTTGACTGCGCGCTCCAAATTTTTTACCAGATATTTATATCGAAGATAGATTTATTTAATCTGCCAACTCCAGATATCACTGTGAAAACTCTTTATTGTAAATAGGTACTATAAGTTTTCTGAAATGTATATTATTTTATTTGTCGTATTCCTTAATTTTTTTTACTATTCATGTGTAATAATTACTTATTCATGTAAAGCAATCTTATTAAAAATAAGCTTTTATAATCTTACACATAAAATATAAATATTAAAAATCCATCATTCTCTTTGTAACACTGCCCGCCCACACTACCAAGACGCTAAGGATATTTTTATAGTACTCGCGGCTACTAGCTGGCGTTGCTTACTCGCTGAAACAAACATACTGATATTTCGCGATAATTTTAATTGTTATTTAAATTTTATTAGGCACTAGCTGTTCCTTCTAGACACACCGACACATTCCGCCACTCAGTTTAGAACCTTATAGAACTTTCGGGAATTTTCTAGAACCTTCTCCTTCCAGAACTTTCTTGAGAAGGTTTGTCCGGAACCTTCTAGACTCATCGACACAGTCGGCGCGCCTATTTTGAAACAATCTGAAGCATTTGCTGCCTTCCCACATCAAAACAATGCGCTAGTAAAGACATTTTCATCACCCACTCCCACCCACGCAAAGCCACTCCCACCAAACTCGCATATTTTCCATGTGACACCAAGGGCCATCCACCACCATAACCACCGGTGGATAGTTGTGGTTGTAGAGAAAAATTGGGGGGTAGGGAAACACGGGTTTCATTTTATATATATATTTTCACAAAATCATATATATATATATATATATAGATATATATATATATATATATATATATATAGATTATATATTATATATAATTTTGTGAAAAACTGAACACAAAAGTAGAATTTCAACAACTGAAGATCATTAATTTAGATTATCAGAAACGGTGACTTCGTTCGTAATGTAATGTGTTAATGTTTCCCGTACCGTATTAATAATCAATTAAATTTAACTACTAGCCCAATTCTAAAAAAAAATCCATTAATTGCGAATCCGAACGAAAAGGAAGATCCAGCAATGGAGAGACGAAGGCTGATGAAGAAGAAGAAGAAGAATCAATAACTTCAGCAATAATATTTAAAAATATTTTTTTTAATAATTTAGAAAAACAAAAGACATAATTCATTTTAATATTTTTACATATATATATATAAGACCCTGACTGTGGAATGGTATTTTCGAAACATGTAGGTGTAATTAATCAAATAATATCAATTTTTTAAAAAGAATTAGATATTATATTCAAGAATGCTTTTATTTACAAAGAATTATTAAATTACAAACAGCTTTGTTGGATTTTATTACGAAACTTGCGTCCTACGTACTTCTTTCGTTTTCGTGTCAGATACCGCTAAAATATATAACGTCGTTACGATTTTAAGCATTTTCACGCTCATCTCCGTACGCCAAGAAGAAATTAAAAATGATCGATAACATACTGCGGCTGCCGATAATGCATATCTTTATTTAAATATATTCTTTTTCCACGTAATAATATTTTATTCACATTGTTCTCATCGGTTTCCATTAGAGAAACCCTGAGAAGAATGTGAATAATCATTTACCAATGTAATGTGTTGTAAATCTTTCACCCGCTGAAATCAAATATTCATCTTTCAAAGCTTGGAAAATTCGTCAATACCACCACACTTAAATCTATCATATATCCCATCGATAAATCAACCGAGGGATAATATTCATTTTTCACGAAACGTGGGGATGCGTGTTTATATTTATATGGATATTCTTACATGAAATAATATCTACTTTTTCATATACACGAGTTACGGACAAATGTAATTAACCCAAGTACATCTTATCGTTTCTTTTTTAAACATATCTGAGAAAAGTATTCAAATAACATTTGTGACTTTGCAGTGAGGATGCATTAATTAAAATGAAGTAGAAATGTAAAGCAGAGTTATACAAAATTACAAAATACAACATATGCCTTTGCCTTGACAAGTTGTAAACTAATTTAATCTTTATTTTTATCACTTAATTAGATAATACTAATAATAATTAGGTTAATAATAATAATAATTAGGTTCTTTCTAAGTCGATTAAATTATTATGTAGACTAGTTAAAACATTGATGTGCCTTTTAAAAAGTGTTAACTGTACTATCGTACACAAACTTGGAATGAGTTTGGATCCTATACGATCGATTTTCAAAGATATAATTGTAATCGATCTCGTATCTGCACGGTCGAAAAGTGCATGCAACCTCGCTTAAGGCTTAGTGTGATACTTATTTGTTTATTTTATACACATATATTGGTGCAATTCAGTACACGCATAGAAGCTTTTCAGATTACAATGAATTATAAGTTACAGAATCATGTACCAGTACGTGCACCACACAACATCAGGGAAGTATGTCAAATTTAAGGTAATTAAGTATAATCAGAATGTACAAACACGGCAGCTTATAAAATACAATATTTTTCATTATTAATAGCCCGCTGGAATGTGTGTTAGTATACGAATGTGTCATGATGAGTTTCGGTGTATGTAGAGTATGTGGGGTGGACTTGTGAGGACAGAACTAATTAAAAAAAATTGTATTTTTAAATGTACGATATTGTCATGAAACTTATCCAAATTACTTTCACAATTTTTTCAACCTATTTATAGCACGATTTATAGGCGAGTTCATAGCGGCATTTATGCGGAAAGGGTGTGTGCCTCGAACGACGAATGGGAGTATTAAAACTTATCGCTGAGAGCAATTCAGAGCAGTCGATATTACTATGCAATATATTGTAAAGAAACTACATCGGCAGTCATTTGACGCTTCTGTAGTGTTGGAGGAATGTTAGCGACAGTATTAATATATCTGTGATTAATATAGTTTAGTAGTATACTGTGGGTTCTAAATAGGCGATTCGTACTCCAGTGTACTTCTGACTAATGAGAAATGTATCATTTTCAGAGTATCTGCATTTTAAAATATTTTACTTATCCTTGAGATAAATCCGAGTATTTTATATGATTTAGTTGTTATCATTTCAATCTGTTTATAAAATAAGAGTTTGGAAGGTCTTTACACGGTTTTTGATGCAATTTGTATGTTGTAAGTTATTTTTGCACATTTCTAGAAAATGTGATTGAGAGGCATTTAGCTGTATTCCAAAAACTAACTTGCAATAGTCTGATGGTCGATCTAAATCGACAAAATCGAATAAAGAAACAATCGACTTTTAAACTTTCATATCGTCGGCGTAGAGTATAAACTCGCTCTTCAAAAAACATTGATAAATATAATGAACAACAAGGGACCAAGTCTGCGACCAAGATGCGAACCTTGAGGGATGTCCGATTCGTTTTTCCTTGAGTTTGGCGAAAATCCTTTAATTACCGTTAGTTGGTATCGATCAGTAGTTCATTTTAGAATCCTTGAAGTGTGTGCATGTATATGAATGAGGTGCTAAATACGAAAAAAGTTTGCTTCATAATAAAAATCTAATTAAGTACAAAGTTTACTAATCGTAACTCGTCGGTTAGTTATTGAATTAGTTGAGACTCTTTCTGTTGTTACGCGAGTACGTACTCAATAAAATCAATTTGTTTATGGATGCTTTTATTAAAAATATATGTAATATTTTACTATTTATAGATGATCTGATTATTTGTGTACGTAGATTATTCATCTTTAATTCTAGCCAATTTAATAACCATAGTTAAAAGAAGCTGGAGTGCAACGTTATAAAACATTTACTTCTACCTACGGGTAGGTATATTTAAAATTTTCTACCCTTTTGAAATATGTATTTTCGCTTGACAAGTGGACATTCTCTCCCTGCTGCGTGTTGAACCCCGTATTAGAAACTAGGGTTTCTTTAGAATAAGTCAGCATCCTAATAAATTTTGGTTATTTTTCTCCCATCACAAGAATGCGTCGTACATTTAATATGTATTGTGCTAACCCTGACATTATTATTGATTATCTTGCAGATACCCCATCATCATTTAAAAAGTCACTCCTACACAACATCCATTCTCTTGTCAATAACCTGAACACCTAGAACGCATAATATTTTACTACATTGATACATACATACATGATACACATACAAATATGTGCATGTTGCTGTAGAGACCTAAGACAGTTGTAATTGGAATAGTGGTCTTAGTTTGAAATCAGTAATGTATTGTTTTTTATGCATTTTGTACCCAGCACTCTTAGTGCCTTATAAAAAATCCTATTGTCTATTTATTTCTCAAACTCGCGAATACGCAAAACTCCCAAAAAATACTCAAAACGTGGTATTTCTCAAACTATGGGTCGCGACCCTCTGGTGGGTCGCAGTTGCAACACCGCGCAACACGGCTCGTCCGGGTCATGTCGTTCGATCGGCAGCCGTACTGCGTGTCATCGGCTGAGACAACATACCAACTGAAATGTTAACAAAAGCAAATGTATAAGCTTTTTGATTTATCAGAAGATGCGTCGCTGAAAAAAATTTTATCACAAAAAAACTTAATCGCAAGCAATTAGCAAAATTCTGGCTTTCAGTTGCTGACACATATCCCTGCTTGTCTGACAAAGCCATGAAAGTCCTCCTCTCCTTTACTGCCTTATACTTAAGTGAAGTAGGATTTGCTGCCATTATTTTTATTAAGACTAAATATAAAAGTAAATTGGATGTATCAAATTCACTGCTATTAAAAGTGACTAATGCATCCTTCCCATTAAAAAATCACTTATTAATATTTTTCGTCATTCAAAATTTAGATTAGATTATATTTGGACGTTTTTCGTATTTAAACAGTCCTCATATAGCAATAATATGTATTGAGATAATGTGAGGCGGGAGGTGGGTCCCGAAAATTGAAAAAAAAATTGGTGGGTCGCGGTTCTGTCAACTTTGGGAACCACTGGTCTAGTGATTACTATGAACAGCGTTTTTTGAATGAATTTGTATGCTATGTAATATTTTTTATTATTAGTATGAAATTTTAGCATATCAGTTATAAAACGAACAAGTGTATACATTATGAGTACTGCACAGATTTTCCCAGAATATTTCCGAATAAGTTATTTCAATAAGTACAGCGTGTTCTAATATGCGCCCGGATAGTTTCGTGAATTTACGATCGACACTGAAACACTACACATAGTTTCGCTAGGAACGCTTTGAGAAACGTGTTTCACCCCTAGAAGAAGCGCGCAACTTTCGCCCCCGCCCTATTCTGTCAGAAAACCTCCGCTGGTAATTTGGCGGCAAACTCGTGCACGTCCAAAACTCGCGAAGAAAGTTTTGCGCGGAAATTTGATGCGGAAACCCAGCAGCGATAATTTAATTATTACTTTACAACAAATATTTGCCGATAACATGTTTTCATTTAATAATAATACGTCTTTATCGCAGCGTTAACAATATATTATATTCTTACTTCTCGGCAGCGCCGTGCGAAATACTAGTAGGTAATAAATTAAATACAAGTAGATTCTTAGTGCCATCTCCTATAGGAGGTCGGCGATCATATTGGCCATCACGACTCTTTTCACCCCCGCACGGAACAACTCAGTCGAGTTACCCTCAACTTACGCAACCATGAGATGCGGCATTTAAAATGTTCCTACGTTTCTTTTTCTACTTATTTTCCTCTGAATGATGAGTTAGTTCATACCATACTTTAGTCCTCTCGTAATATGTCCGAGATACTCGAATTTGTTATCTTGCATTTCTCGGACTTTTTACATAGGACTAGCCGGAGGACTTCAACATTCGTAATCTATCAACCCAGGAAACTTTCAATACGCGTCTATAGCCACATCTCAAAAGCCTCGACTTTGCGGATTATGTATTTGGGAAGTATGTTTGACAGAAGAGGGAAGGCTAAGAAAGATATTGAGAAGAGTGTGATTACAGCGAATAAGGTGAACGGAGCTTTCAATGCAATAATCTTTAATGGAAACTTATCCAACGAGGCAGGACTAGCGGCACACAATGGAATTCTAGTACCAACACTGATGCATGGAAGTGAAGTCTGGAGCTGGGACTAAATTATACTGAATGCAGTAGGAATGAGATCACATCAATGTGTGGTGTGTCTTGACAGTTATTATATAACATTGTACACTACGTCAATTTTGATGTGATTAATGTTTTATATAATCCCCCTTATTCTCAAGACAGCAATGAAGGAGCAAGAATCATGTCTTTACCGCTATTATAAACGCTGCACACTTGACAGATGTCTTGATATTTCTCATATAATCTTGACACGTAGGTCCCGTTTATTTTGTGTGAACTGTTGTTATCCTGAGAATAGGTGGGAATAGGTATTAAAATTATTTGAAACGTTGGTAGAAAAAAGTTCACACGCAGCTACTAATTTATGCCTCATCCAAAATATCCAAATATTGAATTATAAAGACAATATTTTTCGTAGAATTTAAGGCGAACATAAAGAAGTACTAGCACTATTTTTTCGTTGAGATAATATAATTATGGAAAATTATAGACAGGATGGTAATAATAGGGAGGAATGTGTATAATGAACCACATTTATGCTAGCATTAACAGATTTTTAAAAATTTCTTAAAGGGGTTACAGGAATCAAAAATACATAAAAAATTTTTTTTGACGTTACTTTTCGCATATATAATTATTTTTACAATCATTGTTTACGGCATTCATTGGTTAATATTTTTCATTAACAATTTTTTTTTAAATTTCAAAATGGCTGAGTTATGTGCTGTCCCGCAAAAGTCTTCTCCGTGATGCGCCCTGGTTTTGGAGATACATAATCAAGTTATTTTAAAATTTACTTTCTTGTTATATGATGTAATGTCATAATAAATTATTTCGCGTATCGAAAAAAATCCAGATGTTTATAAAAGAATTAGATGGAATTTTTTTTTTCCTAAAAAAATCGTATTTAAAAATTCGTTATATCTTATAAAAAAGATGTATATTATATAGTAAATAATGTTATTACTAAGATATGTGCATAATTTGATCAAAATCGGTCTTATAGTTTTTAAGATATCTCCAAGATTTTTTAATTTTTTCTATTTATTTCTTAAGTTAGTTAATATTACAACTTGTATATTAACTAGTATTTAACACTTTACATTCTTAAATCTATTACTAATGTACTATTCATAATAACCTACATATTTACATTTACATCTACATAATTTAATCTGTGGTACAATATATAATATAATATATATATATCCATCTTATAATATGATCTAATCTGCGGTACAATCTATAATAAATAACACATCTTATATTCTTCATGTTTTCTGGCATCCCATCATATATTTTTACACCTCTGTACATTAGACAATTCTGTGTATATACGATTTTCTTATATGGTAATCTTATTCTATTCCTATTTCTGGTTTTGTATGTGTGTACATCACTATTTACAATAATTTGTTCAAAAAATAATTTGACTTTTTTTTATTGAAAATTTTATGTACAAAAATATGAGAATGTATTTTTTAAATTTCTATCCAATTGAGTGCTTTTCTCATTTCTTTAATTCTGGTGTATTAATTTTTTTTAATGTTTAATGATTCCTATTTGTTTGTTTTGCAAAAGCAAGTTTTGCAAAGTTCTGAAAAATCGAGTTTCGAGAAAAACGCGAAAGAATAATGTAATTTATTCAACAATTCACCAACCACGCTAGCTTCAAATTGCAATAACTCAGCCAATTCTTGGAATTTTTGAACGAGTTTATCTCAAAGTATTCTGAGATCTTCAAGCTACAAGACAAAGTAAAAAAAAACGATTTTTTGAATATTTAAAGGCGGTATAATCCCTAAACTGTTACAACTCCCACATTCAATTACGGTTCAATATTGTCAAGTTATTTCAGTACGTACCAATGCCAGGATTTAGGGGTTAAAATAATTGTTGGATTGAAGACCGTGACATGTGTGTCCCTCGCAGAGTGTGTAATGGGGTGATCGCCGATCGTTTATATTTAACAAGCCCACTGCTGCTGACTCCATAATTGTACCTCTGCGGAGCTAAACTGTAAACTGTCCGCAACAATCATATATGAAAGCAATCTCTACCAGCCGCATGACAATTGTATAAACTGCCAATTTGTGTGGCGAGGTTAAGCATGCACTGTTAAAGTGGCGGGTTGTAAGCGCAAGCGCGCACACGATTTATTTTCAATCCTTTGCAATTTTAAATTTCCACTGCTGACTTGTGCAGTGTTCAACATAAAATTTTTTGACACACCAATGATAAAATTTTCTTCGTAAAAAATATGTTAAGCTTATTTTGTAGATTATCGGATCTACTTGCATTTGTTTAAGATATTTCAAAGATCCTGTCTTGTCCGCTATTCGGATCTATTCGTATTAGTTTGCATCATCTTAACAATCATGTCTTGACCGCTGACATTATACACTTCGTCAATTTTGACGTGATGACTTTTGACAGTCTAAGAATATTGTAACGGTCTTGTTACCCCAAGAACGAGGGAGGTTATATAACATTGTACACTTCGTCAATTTTGACGTGATGACTTTTGACGGTCTTAGAATATTGTAACGGTCTTGTTACCCCGAGAACGAGGGAGGTTATATAACATTGTACACTTCGTCAATTTTGACGTGATGACTTTTGACAGTCTTAGAATATTATAAGAATATATAGAATGTTATGTAACACTGTACACTTCCTCAGTTTTGTAGTGATGACTTTTGGCAGTCTTAATTTGTTATAACGATGTTGTTACCCTGAGAATAGGAGAGATTATATAACAATGTACTCTTCATAATTTTTTTGTGATGAATATTATACAAAATTCGTACCGACATTATAATATCATTTTGAACGTGTAACCTACCAAAGGTTGAACGTTTTATAACTTTCCACTCCGGCTCAATAAACAAATAGTTTTTAATAGCCAAATAAGCCTATATTCATTAGATTCCATACCACTTGAATATACATTTATTTCTAAAACGACGACTAAAATACGTATTGCATCAGTATTCTTACAATTTCAAACTAAGCTAAACGCTTGTGCTATGAAAATAGGACTAACTTGCTGGTGTCCAGGTATGGGGCTCGAACCACCGTCCACCAGGTCACTGGGCGAACTTCATGAGCACGACAACAACAAGCTACTCTATTACTTATTCTTAAATGTAAAATAAAACCCAGTGCATAAAAAATAGCCGCACCATTGAAAATGTATAATTTCTATATTACTATTTTCCATATTGTTCGTATTTCATTTTCATTTTTTTTTTGGTCTATTGTTCTTCTTTATCTAATTGTCAAATTTTTGGTTATTTTTTTATGAGGTTTATATTTATTAATTTTGTTATTTATAGGTTTATCTTTTTTTTAAAATTTTACCAGCTTCGAAGAAACTTCACTGGTCATACTAAATGAACATTTTTTAGATACGTAAGTTTTTATTACATCGTACTTCATGTTTCCAAAATAAAATAATATAAAATAAAAATAAAATGTTAGAAAGGATGTAAAACTGATCTTAGCATAGTTAAAAAATAAAAAAAGAGTCGCTCAGCTGGTTTAGGCATGTTGAACGAATGAATGAGAAAAGAATGATAAGAAAATATGGACGTAAGTGTTGACGGCACCAGAAAGAGACGACGACCGCGAAAGACGAGACAAAATCAGTTTACCAGATACTGTAGCCTCAACAATCGTCGAGCTTGTATGCAAAGATGTATGAATGTGGATGAGGCGAGAGTTGTGTGTCAGGACAGAAGAGTGTGGCGCTCTGTCCTCTCTGCCTAGCCTCGCAGTGAAATGGCATGATGATAAGTAAGTAAGTTACATAAAATAAATAAAATGTGAAGCAATGTAAATAAACCAACGACACTAAAATCATCTTCAGATGTGCAGTCACAAATGCTAGAAAATTTGTCGTTTTATACCGGTTCGGATTGCAGTTAACTGCTGGGCTCCGGTTCGTCTGCAGGCAAACGGCGCTGCATCGGGCATCTGTGTGGGAGAGCTGTCAGCCATTTATCACCGGGAGGAAGTTGCTGGAGCAGGAAGCCGATTGTCAGGGCTACTCTGGCCCGTGCAAGGTGGAGGTCGGGCCCGCTCTGTCGGCTTATTGTCCACATCCAGCGATGGGGGGATGGCATACCGCGCCCAATATTCTGCTTATGGAACTGCTTGTTAAGGGTTTTGATTTTTTTATTGAAGAATTTGTTTAAGGGGTTACATGGGTTTCGAAGGTTAAAAAAAGCGTGTTTTCATTATTTTTTTAATATAATGAAAGAGTTGTTTAGCATATAATAAGAGTAGCATTTAAAAATATATTATAAAATGTTCATTTAAAAAGCACAGATTTTCATTTAAAAAGCAATATAGAAGAATTTTGCGTTCTATCCTCTATATCTACCCCTGTGGATAAATCGCATTATGTCATGGGAAGTACTATAGATGTCTCTATCGTAATTAAAGCAAAGCCATGCTTATTATGCTATGTTATGCTATGTCTATGCTACAGACATCTACAGTCCTTCCCATGACATAGTATACATAGATTTTGCAACTGGTAATGATACCTCTATATTTTTAAAGTGGAATATTAAGCAATAAATATTATTTTTAATGTGACATTCTTCCGAATTATATTTAACATACACACAAGAATACGCCTGAAAATTATTATTTTTAAAATATTGAGTTACCATACCAGCTGCGAAGTCTATGTATGTCATGGGAAGGATTAGATGTCTCTAGTATAGTGCATTCGAATGTATGAAAGAGACTGATTTAGAACAAATATATAGCATTCAAAAATCAGATTATGTGTGAATGTTCTTACGGTGGAGTTGGTGAATGTTGCATTGTGTAAAGGGGTCACTTAAGCCAGCTCATAAAGACTTCCATACACGTTTCCCATATAAATAGCTTCGTCTCTGTGAGACTTCTATTAATTTATACTTATCTCTCAGTGGACAAAATCCAGTAATTGCGTTTTCATAGCATACATATAAAAATATTGTTTAAATATTGATGTTATCACATTTTATATATTCTACAATTCTACTTTTGTACATGTGTAGTACAATAAATACTACAAGATATATAATACAATTCTACTTTTGATATTAAACTTCGCAGACTAAACAGTGCTAACATAGAAACAGCAGTGAGGATGCGTTATGCATAGTATTATAGTTATTAACTAGTTTATTACTTTAGCGTTGGTAAAGTTATGTAATTGTATCATTTGGCGGTTCACGAATTCAATTGAGAAGTTAAACTAGAGTAGAGTAGCTTATTGGTCTTGTGGTTAGGATTCTCGCCTCGTGATCCAAAGGTCGCAGGTTCGAACCTCACTCCAGACCAGCAAGTTAGTCCTATTGAATAGCACAAGTGTTTAGCTTAGTTTGAAAATAGTAAAAATATTGATTTGACACATATTCCGAGTACGCATCTCCATCTAAAAAAAAACTACGAACGTAATTTTATTTGATTATTTGCCTCTTTAATGTAAAAATAGGCAATGTCTATTCGGGCTTATTCCCATGGGTTGGCGCTATAAATACTTTACTTTAAATACTTTATTTATACCACTGCTTACTACCTCCTTTATCTTCTCTCATCACTTACATTTATAGTTTTTTTTATTTATGCTCCCAATTTTAATCTTAGTATTTAAAGAAACATATAGAAAAATTATAAAAGATATACAACAGTGAACTGTGAAATATGGTAATAGCTTATCTTGTGTTAGTTTTATATTGCTTTTTAATTGTGTAATTTAAGGACTACTAAGTAATGTAGCCGACATATACTGTAAAGAAACTTCTTGCATATAAATTTCTTATGTAGTTTTGAAAGATACCTATAATTATAGATCTGTTTGTATATTATGATAAAGAAATGTACCCTGAAGAAGAGATCATTGGCCAAATATGGTGAATTATCAATAAACAGTGGAGTGAACAAAGTATTTTTCTTACCATTCATAAAAATAGAATTAAAAATATATTATGTAACGTAAAGAGAGTAAAACGTGTAGAGTAGCTTGTTAGTCTTGTGGTTAGGACACTGGCCTCGTGATTCAAAGGTCGCGGGTTCTAACCTCACTCCAGACTAGCAAGTTAGTCCTATTTTCATAGCACAAGCTATGAAAATAGGACAAACAACAAATAGTAAGAATATTGATGTGACACGTATTCCGTGTTCACATCTCTATTTTAAAATAAAAAAAATAAAAAATAAATAAAAAAAAATACAATGATCTTGCATTTTCGTTAATTCCAGTTAATAAAAAATACTAAATCTTTGAATTTGCGGCTATATGCATTATGAATGACTCGTTACAATATTTTTAGCATCTTCTTTTTTAGTAATTTAGTTTTACCAGCTTGAGAAATCTTTCAAAAGTGATATGATTTGAACCTATATAAACGAAGAACATTCTGGACAGTCTGTCGTGTCGGCAGATTCAAAATAGTATTTTATCAATTCGCCGCGCACACGGCATTGATGGGAGCCTCGCCTCCAGCTGGGAGTTCTGACGCTAATGGACTAATTCGCCAGACCAGGCGGATCACTCCTGGCATGCCAAATGACTCTCCATTGGCCGTGATTGTCCCGCGTCCTGTGGGATAGGGGCTTCTCAGTCGAGGAAGAGATCCCAGTTGTCTCGCTGATGGTCCGCTCCTTTGGGGTGCTGTGGACTGTAGCGGACATTTTTGCGTTTTGTCTCTTTAAAGCTGTTTACTTCGGTGCCATGTCTCTGAAAACTTAAATTTATCTCCTTTTATTGTTAAAGTTTGTTTTTATTTTTGTGTATCAGTTCATCATTATTAATAATATCATATAGCAGTGTTAGTGTGTTTTCAAGTATTTTGCCGTGTATATTTTTAACTTTTTATAAAGTAAGTGAATCATAGTGTGGTTTTGTTTTCACTAGAAATTTTTCGTTTTGCATTTGAAACGTAGTAGAGGAGTATAGAATTGTTTCGTGTAAAATTTTTAACAACGTCAAAATTAAACAAATTCCGTATGGTGTCTTTTGTGGAGTTGGACAAAATGCGAATCGAAGAAACATCAGAAGGGTAATGTAACATGTATTTTTCCTCATATTTTGAATAAGATAATTTTTGTATAATAATTAATAATATTCCTCTATCCAAAGTTGTTAGAGATTTAAGAGGTTTTACAATATTTTGTTTCTTCAACGTGAAACAATGCTATTTTATGCTGGTTTTTTGATAATTGGCAATGTTAATGGTAAAGCAAATAGTATAGATTTTTGGGAAAACGGGGTGTTTGATTGCTGGAAAACGCAAAAATAAATCCATGCTTTTTACTTAGCTATCACCTTTACCACTAATCAAACGACTGGCCCTTAATACTTCATTATTCTTCTTTTCCTTTATGAAAAAAAGGAGTAGAGACCCGTGAATAGATAGTACTGATAAATATTAGTGGAAATTGTACCAGGAACAATAATCCCAAGTAGGCAAATAGGCTCTTAATATTCAACCAATTTACTCATCTTGTCATGTATTAGTACTCTTCATTTCATGTCATTGAGGCTTCTAATCGAATCATATTTCAATATCTGGCTTACCTGGTTTCACCAATACTCGCATACTTCTTTATCACCTTTTCTCTGATTCTTTTCACCTCTCTTCACTCATTCGTTCCACGTAACCAAACCACCTTAACAAACCTATCATAATTTTGTTCACTGTGTTAAGATAAACTTTTCAATGTGCCCTAATTTGTTAATTATTTTACTCTATCATAAATTCATTTGTCACATACACCTCTGAGTGACCTCATTACCGTGGTATTCAGTATACTTTCATTCCTCTTTCGTTATTTTACAACGCTGTTGAGATGATGAACTCCTTCACATTTCTCAATCCAAACCACGTAAGAGGACTAGGTATAGAGTTGATATCCCTCTTTGTAGACAGTTTTAAAAGTTTTTTATCAATTTCAATGGACATAAAATTGGTCAGCTATGCTTTTTATAATAGTTTCTGGTATATTTTACAATTCATTTGTGTAATTTATTATATTTCGTGATTGAACATTATTTTTGACGTTTATTCTTAAAAGAAGGTGAATGTTGTTGGCTAAGAGAATAACGACACTTTGCCTTTTATAAATAATTTGTTTTTCAAGTTAAACTTCTGAAGTTTTTGAGATATATATAGTACAGAGTTATGAAGTTTTTAAGATGTAGATGTATAGTATAGACTTCTGATGATTTTGATGCGTAACCATCCGAATTATGAATTTTTAAAATTGTGTTTCTTGTCTTTCAACGAAGCGTTAAGTGTTTCTTTTTTCTTAAAATAGTGCTCACATAAATATACATATAATGTATCCTCTTATATAAATAAACAATTTTCACTGATTTTTTATCGATCTATAACTACACAAGGCATATTTTTTGCTCCTTTCTTATTTTCTCTGGTATTGCATTAAAGGTCTTCATTGCACAGTATGTCATAGCTTTTTAAGATTTTTGACATTTATATATTTAATAAAAACGGAACTACGTACACGAGATGCGTGTCACATCAACATTCTTTACTATTTTTAAACTAAACATAACTCTTTTGTTATGAAAATGTTAGGGATTTACTGTCTGGTCTCCTGGAAATGAGGCTTCAACCTCGGACCACTGGATGCGAGGCGAATGTCTTAACCATTTACAAAAAATCACGTTACTTTATAATTAATTATCACTTTATAATTAACAATCAACAAAGTTACTGTAAGTCATTCATAACTTTATTACTACTCATCAGACGAAATAAAATACTTAAGTATTTTATTCAACGAAAGTGAGTAGTTGAGTTGACTATTGAAGAGGTATCAACACGGAGTGTTGGTACCTCTTCAACACTACAACAGAGTGAAGAAAAGGCACGGGTAATTTTACCTCGATAAGACCTTTGTGTTTGTTGAGCAGTATATTAATTGTTTTTATTTTATTTATTTTTTAGTTTGGGAAACATACAGTACAATGTAATAAAAAAAATATATAATATCGAAAAAATATTCATTTAGTATGACCAGTGAAGTTTCCTCGAAGCTGGTAAAAAAAACTAAGTAAAAAAAAAATGATAAAGAATATGTAATAAAGTTTAAATTGTGATATATATAATATGATATATAAAATGATAAATATAAAAGATTTAAATTATGATAATGTATAAAATGGAAAGGATGGGAAGAGAAAGGGAATGGGATTCAATTAAAAAAGTATCTACTATTGCATTAATACTAATTATACTATACTAGTATTAATACTATTGTATTAATACTAATTGAGCGGTATATTCGTCACTACAGAACCATTCAGGTTTTGCGGATAGTGTGAGCCCCGATCATCTCTGTACTAATATTCGGCAAAAGTCCAATTAACACCTTCGCCCGCGCGGCTTGCACCCTTCGCCCCTCCTTCATCCCCCAATATTCCGCAGATGCAATTATGTACTTTTTAATGGCTTTCCCAGCGGGAAATGAACGTGTAAAATGGGAAAAGTTAAAACTTTTCCGTTTTTTAATTTAGCCTTCCCGTATACATTCGTTAAAACTTAAAAAAACGTTTTACGCTTTTTTTTGTGAGAAATATGAAATCAGCGCACAATCGTAGTTTATTCGCAAAATCACGCAACACAAGAAATTTTCGAATTGCCATGTAAAGTTGGCGACACTTTCTTATCAACTTATTTATTGTTATAATATATATTGTGTAACATTTTATTAATAACATGCTTAAATACCATGATTTATCAGAAATTTCAATCACTTAATTGAAAACAATCAAATTTGGTCAAAAATTCGGTTTCGTCTATTTTACGTGTACTTAAATATTATTTATCTTTAATTTTGAATCGTTAGAAACAAATAAAGCATATAAAAATTAGCAAAGTATAATAAATAACAGTGGCGTGCAGTAAGTATAAACTTAGGTTACGCTGTGACCGTCTATATATTATATTTTTAAAAATATATACGCAACAATATATATGATGGTAGATCCAGACATAAATTAATACAAGAGCCCAAAATTACTATAACAATGTACTGTAAAATTCCCTTATATACAGCTACTAAATCCTTCAATCTATTACCCACCGAACTAAAAATTGTAACCGAAGTAAATAAGTCAACTAAAAACAAAATAAAAAAATGGATAATCGGAACATCTGATTATTGATTGAAAAATCCTTATAAATGTATATTGTAATCATCATACAACTATCATTCGAGTCACTATTTTGAAGGCTAGGTATGAATATTAGTCACTAGTTACTAATTTATATTGTTTTTATTGAGTTTTAGTTTGTGTGTTTCATTATTATTCGTGTGTTATATTATTACACATACATTTATAGGATTTAATATACTTATAATGTATATAATATATATAATATTTTGTATATTCTTTAGAGATTTAATGAATAAATAAAAATATTTTTACGTATATAAATATTTTGTTACTTTTTATCTGTATGTAATGAACTATTATGAACAACTTTAATCTACAAAAATAACTGCGCTATAAAAGAGCATTATTGTATAAAAGAGAATTGTAGACAAGGATTTTCCAAATAAATAAATATTTTCGCAAACATAAAGATGGGCAAATATATACGACTAATTATACGGTTTCAGTAGGAAAGTACACAGTTCAAGAGGAGTTTTTTCTCGATTTAACTGGATCTAATAAACAAATCTGATACGCGCAAACAAGTGAGAGAAAAAGCATTGACATGAAGTTGGATACAGAAACGTCGAAAATAAAAATCTAGCCGTAGTCACGAATTTTACGGCTAGAATTTTAAATATTTTTTTTTCTTAATGAGGATTATTTAATAAATATTTATTTCCCATAATCTTTATCACTGATAAATAACCATGTATATTTAACTACCGGTAAGTAGATTTTTTTAAATTTATACTGTTAGGTCCTGGAATTATTTTACAATAATTAAGTTTTATAAGAAATCTTTCTATAACCTGTCAACAATGACGGACTTTTTATTTTTTAATTTCAACTTTACATTAAGTTAATACTAGCCTTCTTGGACCCAGTGTCGCCTGTAGGAGATATAGATAAAGTTGGACAAAAAATCTCTCAGAATAATGTTGAATGTTGTTCAGAGAATGAATGAAGAAAGAATTGTTAGAAAGATGTATAATGCAAGTGTTGGTGGCGCCAGAAAGAGAGGGCGACCGCGGAAGACGTGGCATGACCAGATTAACCAGATACTGGAAGATGGTCCCGTTAGAAGCCTCAGCAATCGGCGAGCTTGCATGCGAAGACGTATGAATGTGGATGAGGCGAGAGTTGGACAATTAGGTAGTAATTTTCTTTAGAATTATTTTCATTACCATTTTTGGATAGTTTCTAATTTTGATATAGTGGTTTTATACCCCCTCCCCCCCATCCAATAATACCGTACTGTAATTGTAATTAAACAAAAGCGTAATATTAAGATTTTTCGGTGATAGGATATTTCTAAGTCTCAAAAATATGAAGGCAGTTTTTTTTAATTTTGTTAGTAAGATCAATTTTCCACTTAAGATTATGATTCAATCTACTTATGTCGAAGCCCCGGTAAAATGCATAGCTCGTTATAGACCTGGGCAAACTAGAACGTTATTTTGGCAAACTCGGAGATTCTCGCAATGATATCGTATTTATTTTTATTTTTTTAAACAAATGTATCCCCAACAGATCGCTGCTTACCTCGAGAGGTAATCCCAGTTAGACATTGGAGTACAAAGTAATAACATTTTATTAAAATTATGAAGATGACTGTCCAAAATGTATGTTTTCTAATGGAATTAAGCGATCCTTACTTTGTTGCTGTTCGGAGATAATTTTAGTTACCATTCGAGACACAAATGAATCCTGCTAGAACAAGAAAAAGGAGTCGGCCACCAATCATACATGTATGTGCCGTAAGAGTATACTTTTTAACATAAATAAATGCAAAATTACATATATTTTCGTGTGGTTTTGTGAACTCATTCCGGTTCATTAAATTTTCCATTTCGGGCCCTGTAAAATGGTTCAGGAAAATATTCACAAAATAAAAACTAAAAAAACCGTTCGACAACGTTTCCTTGCAATTTTCTGCAGTTTCCGGCAACGAATCTAAAAATCAAGATAATTTGACGAGATTTTAATTTTGTGGCGACGCGCCGAGAATATTTAAAATGAAATTATAAAATATGGGAGACCGTAGAAACTCCTTGATAACTCGGTTACCGCAAGTCGTGAGACGTTATTTGTATATTTATATGCATTTTTTTATTTTCTTGGGAATTCAAATTAATTTCGTTATTCCCTAAATTGTATCTTCCTTTATGCGTCCCGGTTTCACGAATACTAATGCGTGTTTAAGTATATTAATTTTAAAATTGAGCACAATTTACACTGGGGGCTTCCAATTTAGTATATGTTCTAGGGGCGTAGCACGCTAAAGGTGCATCCTTACATTTCATACAAAATAGTGGAAGGACTCGATTGTAAATAAATAGAGGTAGATTAACACTTTCCTTCGATTAAATTTTAAATTTTTTATAAAAAATAAAACTATGAAAAACATCACATTAAATAATGTATGGAGTTGGCGGACAACTAATGAAAAGCTAACTAAAATGAAAAGTAGACGTTTATAAATATTTGAACTCTTTATTAATTAAAATTGCTGCAAAGGCTCATTAAGTGTAAATTTAAAAAATCAATTTCAGGGTTAAAACATGAAGAATAAATAAATAATAAAACATATTCAAATATTAATCAATGTCTTAAATTCACACATAATCTCAGCATTATATACTGAGACTGGACATAAAATTTTAAAAAAATATTCTAGTACATACACATTATTTGGCTAACTAGAATGCATTGACACACACACGCACGCAGGCATGCGTGCGTGTGTGTGTCACGGTTTTTTTTTTTGTTTTTTTCCAGGTTTTTTTGCAGGTTTTCACGGCCGTTCAGAAACTTCTTGTTTTTTGGGATATTCCGCCGTGTGAATACGACCTTTTTGCCCGACGTTTCGGAACCCATTGCAGGGTTCATCATGTCCATAAACAACAAAGGCTTAATGTTTATGGACAAGTACATTTTGTCTCTTATATAAATAAAATATGATATATGTACATTATCTAAAAACTTTAAAACAGTTGTATATTCGGGGTATAAAAGCAAAGGCGGCAATATCCAAAATTAAAAAAATTGTTTTGAATGCTCTCACCAAGGATTACTAATTATAATGTACTGAATTTGAGATTTCATAGGGTTAGGCAGACAGGATAGAAATATAACCTATATATTTATAGGAAATAGATATATTTACAGATAGGAAATATAGCTTATATATTTATAGAAAATATTGGAAGGGAAAGGTACATAACATCTAGGATTCAGTACATTTTAAATTAGTAATCCTCGGTGACTGCATTCAAAATATGTTTTTATTTTTTGGCCCGTTGCTTTTATATCCTTCAAATAATGTTCACGCCGTACATAAAAAATTCATGTCTTGTAATTATTAAATTACTAAGTGGTTATGAAATTCAATCACCGCGCTGATTATGATTAACTGGAATTAATTAATAAATTGGCCGAGAAATTAGCAATAGATATTTTGAAACAAATTTGCATAGGCAATACCTACCCTACGTATACTGCAAAACCTAATGTCTGTAAACACCGTCCAAACCGCATGCAATATGTTAACTTCAAAGTGAATTAGCGTGGACTAGAGCGGATTTTTTCGAAACCTTCTAAGCTTACCGACATAGTCAGCGGGTCCATTCTGGAATAATCTGAAGTACGGCCTTCCCATAACAAAATAATTAGCTAGAATGCACATTTTCGTCACCCACTCCCACCCACCCTCAGCCACCCCCACCAAACTCGCACATTTTCAATGGGACACCAAGGGCTATCCACCACCATTACCACCAGGGGGTGGTAGTATCTGGTTGTGAAGAAAACTTGGTGGATAGGGAAACACGGGTTTCTTTTTATATATATTGATATATTGATTGACTAGTGCTATGTTGAATCCCAAATTTGAAATATTTTAAGAACTATAATATTTTTTCGTTAAAATTGAATTAATGGACCGATTTTGATAATTCGTGGGTCCGAGGAGGCTAGACGTAAACCCGTGAAAAATCACGGAACATAATAAGAAATAATAACGACCCTTGCATGTAATCTAAGCCGCGCGCTGATTGACTTTTCACACTCGGTCGCCCGGGCCTCATTAGCGGCTAGTCATCATCTATAGTATTTTGAAATTCCAGCTTAATTCCAGCATGTTGCGGACAGACGGGCATTCGAAATTACGATAGTTTATGACATTAAATTGGTCGATACAAAAAAGTGTATAGGGAATTCAATCAAAAATGTTAACTTTTAAGTGCAATATTTGAAATCGGAATGGTTCAGCTATTAGATTCTAGTTAGGAACGGGTACGGATGGATTTTCGAAATTATTATTATTGGTGGAAGTAAGTCAATCATAATAAATTTATATTTAGAATGAGTTTTGTATCACCCCGATGAAGAAAATTGCATTTTCCGAAATCATTTTATATATATATATATATATATATATAATGAAACCTGTGTTTCCCTACCCGCCAAGTTTTCTCCACAACCACCCGCCGGTGGTTATGGTGGTGGATAGCCCTTGGTGTCACATCGAAAATATGCGAGTTTGGTGGGGGTGGCTGTGCGTGGGTGGGAGTGGATGACGAAAATGTGCTTTCTAGCACATTGTTTTTTATGGGAAGGTCGCAAATGCTTCAAATTGTTTCAAAATAGGCGCGCCGACTGTGTCGATGAGTCCAGAAGTTTCCGGAAAAACCTGCTCTGGAAGGAGAAGGTTCTAGAAAATTCCCGAAAGTTTTATAAGGTTCTAAACTGAGTGGCGGAATGTGTCGTTGTCTCTAGAAGGTTCCTGTACATTCGACAAATTTCTTGAAAGTTCTGGATGGAGAATCTTCTAGAAGGTTCGCGAAAGTTCTATGACGATCCAAACAGTGTACTAAAAATCTAGGCGTGCGAAGCCGCGTGGACACAGCTAGTCTGTTATAAACAACGTTAATTATAAAATCGATTTAATTTTGAACTTTACGGCGGTTCATAAAATATTAAGATTTTAAATAATATAAGTACATATGTACATATTTAGGATCATTTATTTAAAAAACTACCAAATTTATACCAAACAGCAAAGAAATGTTCAAACCTTGTGTACTTCCATTTTTAACATACCTATAAAAGTGAGTACAGTATTACTCATTCGTATGGGTGTAAAGTATTTATAACAAACAAATTACTGCGCTTATTATAAAATCGAAAAATTGAGCTGTAAAATGACCAGAAACCAGCTGAAAGCTAATGTATCGTCCACTAACCGCCATATAGACTAATTGACCTAACAAGGCCTGGAAAAGACAATAGGGGTTCTCAAAATATTATGTTTGAATGAGTCGAATAACCCTAATTAGTTAACGCAACATAATATTTATAATGAGGGTTCAACCCTTGAAATATACGTACAATATCGAAATATTCCCCTAAATCATTATAGAAATTATCGTCGATTACTTTAATAGGGGATAAGACATATATACGGGGTGTAAAAGAACTAGTCCACAATACTTTACAGGTGGATTCCTGCCTTGATTATGAGTCGAAAATGTACAAGCAATATAAATGCACAAGACCTAATATCAATCACAAGAGCTATTCGACGTCAAAGTTTGCATTTTTTCCAATATTTTTTCTTATTTTTTACAAAACGTTGAAATATCATTACAGTAACTTATATCGATTAGTAAAAATTCATTCGTTTCAATAAAAGTTAAATAAAGTAATAAAAACCCTGAAAAATTCAAATTGGAATTGGAAGGTTTTTATCATTTTATTTGCCTTTTATTAAAAGGAATGAATTTTTCGTAATCGATATAAGTTATTGTAATGATTGTCACGTTTTGCAAAAATTAAGTCAGAAATATTTTTAAAAAAATGCAAATTTTGATGTCGAAAAATGATGATGAAAAATGAAATTTTGATTGTTGCTGAACATTTTCGACTCATAATCAAGGCATGAATTGAAATATAAAGTATTGTGGACTAGTTCCGTTACACCTTGTATATTATTCCCAATAATATTTTTTGAATATTAAGGATTCTATTGCGGGAATATAAATATTTGTCTGTTTACTTTGTTGTTCCTTTCATGCATTAACTTTTTTATGTGAGTTTCTACATAGTATTTTGAGTTGAAATATGATTTCCAACACAGAATTTCTACTGTGTAGAAATAATAAAATGTTAATAATAATAAAACTCTGACGGGTCGGCTACAGGGAGCATCCCGTACCTAACAAGGGGTGTCCTTACGCGAAACAGCCCACAGGCATCCTACAAATATTGCAAAATGTGTGAGTAAATCAACTCCCCTTAATATTACAAATACACGAAAAATATTAGTCTATCAATACAATATAAGAATTCCGAATACTACACGAACACATTTGGACGGAGAAATTAATCAACATACTTCCAATGTAAATAAAAAATACAACAAGGGGAGCAATTTTTAAGAAACCAGTTAAACAATGGATTAAATAATTAAACAATGAAATAATAAACACAGAACTAACAGTAAATTAATGAAATCATCAAATTTTCACCTTTCAAATTAGATTGCTACAAGACATTTAAATTTTTAAAATGACAAAGCCATCTAACAAATACAAATAATCACTAAATAACCATAACTTCAAATTATCATTATTACTGTTAAAATACATAATAATATGTATACTTTATCAACAATTTTTAAAAATATATATAAAATATAATATCCAGAGATTGTCGTTGAATGTATCGATTGTGTTAACGCGACACTCGGTGTTGGTGCTCTAACCGTTAGAATAATCGTAAATGTCTCAATCTCGATATAATCGGACTCGTTCATTAGTAGTTTTTGCCCTGTATGTGTTAAAATAATTCACTGTGTATATTTGATGGTTCTATTTCAAATTCTATGTACGACGGCGTCTGATTTTCTAAAATCACTCAGTTATAAAATGCGTTATCAGTGTTCAACCATTCAAGCTTTAAATCTAAACTAACTACTCGTACGCTGCTGTCAAGCGGCGACGAGACTCGGCCCGGGTTAATCTGTAGACAACCTCAGAGAAAGGGAGCACCGTTGCGCAGCAAGCAGCCATTTTACTTTATGGTGGAATATGGAAGTGGTTGGCAGTTGACTCTATTTCCGAAAACAAAAATTACGTAGCTACAAAGTTTTGGATGCTAACATTTTTCATTTAAAAAAAAATACTTTTTTAGGTAATACAAAGAATATTTTAAAATTTATTGTAGGTCGAAAAATAAACGAAAGATATTTACGAATGTTGTATTCCTTCATTATCACATTGCTTATGCTTGATATAATTTACTAACATCTTCAAGCAGTAAAACCCCATTAATTCGAAACCCGATAATTCGGAATTTGACATTATTCTATATATAATAAAATAGAAATGATAATTTCATAATAAACTTTAGTAACCGATAATTTGAAAACACCGGTAATTCGTAATTTAAAATATTTTTTGCCCCTTGCGTCACAAATCAATTAATTTGAATTCATATAATTCGATTTTTTTTTAAATTTGATAAGTGAGAACAACAAATATGTAGTTAACAACTGAAACAGGACTTTCTACCGAAACTGAATCTTCGGCATCTGTCTCAGTTTCGACCGAAACCGAAACCGAAACTTTTTTACACATGTTAAAAATCTATTATTTACTGAAATTTGACTTATTTTTTTCACTTTTACAGACAGTATTAATTGATATAAAAAAAAACATTATTGTAGTATCTGAAAAAAAAAAGTTTTTTATATATTACTGCTATAAAACAAACAAAAATTATAAAAATTTACAAAAAATGTTAACTACTTCTTGGAATTTTTCCCAATAATCAACACACAAAATTTCCCAATAATCTACACTTACATTATAAAGGAAGGACCTCATTAAATAAGCATTTTAATTTTAATTGCGTTTACAATCACAGCATTCAAATAAAAAATAATTATTCTAGTATGTGAAAAAAAAAATGATATTAGCGCTATAAAACAAACAAAAATTATAAAAAATGTCAATAATTAACACTTACATAATAAAGGAAGGACCTCATTAATTGATTATTTTTATTTTAATTGCGTTTACAATCACAACATTCTTAAGACTTAATTTAACATTTATTCATTAATTGAGATCTTTTAATTGCAGTTAGTAATGTATGATTACCTGATTAATAACTATTAAGTGAAAGAAAAGAAATGCAAATACCGTTCTTATGATAAATTAATCAGTCTCAAAGGTTGCTATAATTAATTTGTACGACAATTAAGTACATAATTTTAAAAAGAGTTCCTAAATAAAAAAAACGATATTATTATTAGATTAATAATTAACCTTAGTATTCGTAATTGAAAAGTCGAATATTGTACGCTAAAATAAGCAGTTTATCTATATGTTTTTTGCTTTAAGTTTATTTATTTTTGTACATCGTAATTTATCATGTATGTATAACAATATCAGAGATAGTATTATATATAGAAACATATTACAAAGAATATAATAATAATAAAAGCAACCAAAACAAAGAAATAATTATAAACAAAAATATAAAAAAACAAAAGTATATAAAATATAGAGAAATCATAGATACATATTATAAAGAATATGACCTGTGAAGTTTCCTGGGATTGAACAAATAATGGAATAAAATTAGAAAATTAAAAAATATAATAAAAATTAAAAATAGGTAGAGAAAATAACAAAATGAAAATAAATTCACAATACATCAAGTATCAAAAAAGAAAATGAAAAGTTGTAATGAATAATGAATATAACAATTTGTATTAATTAAGTTGCAGTCGGCGTTCTACGCTCTTTATATAGGGCGGTGATAAGAAAATCCGAGCTTAGTTTCAAGGCAAAACTGACTGTTTTCAAATCTGTGTACAGGCCCGCCTTAATATATAGCCATCAAATTTGGATCCTGACGGAGAGAATGAGATCAGGAGTCCAGGCTGCAGAGATGAGTTTTCTAAGGGGGTAGCGGGAGTCACACTGATGGATAGAATGAGAAGTGCCGACATAAGGCACACACTCGGCGTGAAGCCCCTACTCCTGCACATAGAAAAATCACAACTGAGGTGGCTTGGACATGTGCTCAGAATGCCAGAGGAACGATTACCGAGAAGAATCATCTTGGCAACCCCGGAGGAAAGACGGCCGGTGAGTCGGCCCAGATTAAGCTGGGAGAGACAACAACAAAAAATGTATTTGAAAACACAATGGGTCTGGACTGGTTGACTCGAGCAGAAGCAGCGCAAGACAGGGGATCATGGAAGCACCTTGTCGAGTCTTTGGGCCCCCGACCCTACTCGGACAAGGGGAAGAGATGATGATGATAACATAAAAATTAAATAGCAATTGTATGCTGGTATAAGGGGACAGGAAATACAGTAAAATAAAGTACACATATTAAATATAATCACATTGACTTGCCAAACAGTTATCTCCTCTCCAACACGAGTCCCTTCAGCCGTTTATTGAACAGTTCTAAACTATTTAATTCCTTTATGGAATTGGGGATCCCATTATAGAAATCGATTGCAGTGTATAGAAAACCATATCTCTCTCTATTAGTCCGCGGTATATTACTTCTTATATAGTCTCTCGTTCTTGTGTGTTGACTATGTATGTCACTGTTCTGTATAGGATGATATTCGTTTTTAATAATTTATTTTTTATTTCATAAGTCATCTTTATCTTTTCCACATATATCAGATCTTCTAGGTTAAGCATGCCGGTGATTTTGTACAAGTCAGTGTTTCTCGTATATCGATCTAGGTTGAAGATTATTTTAAGGGCTCTGTTTGAATTTCTTTGTATCATTCCCTGCGCCTGTGAATTACACTGTGACCAAATAATGCCATATAAAATATGAGGGAGAATAAAAGCATTGTAGATAATTTTTTTAGTTCTTGTATCAAATAGTTCAGCTCGTTTCATCACACCTACTATAGGCCCAAGTTTTTTTAAAAGAGCTCGAATATGATTCGTCCATAAAAGTCTCTCATCTATTTCAAGCCCCAGATATTTCACACAATCACTTTGTTTTATAATATATTGCTTTATAGAGTGTTAGGCTTAAATGTGGTTTATTTTTTGCTTTAGAATCATGTAATTAGTTTTTTTTTTACATTAATACTAAGTGCATTTTTATTCAGTCACAAAAGATATACATACAAATCATCATTAATTCTGCTCTGTAAGTTGCTTTTGCCATCCCCGCTATAAATTAATAGAGTATCGTCAGCATAAACAAAATATTTCCCCAGTAAATTAGCATATCGCAAATCATTTATATATAGTAAATATAATAATGGACCTAATATTGAACCCTGCGGAACTCCGATGTCTATCATGCACTCACGCACTCACATCAGTATCTTGCACTAAAGTATGTTCTAGCAGTCCGCATTGTTTTTGACATTCTGTCAATTTTCTGGTTGATTACTCACTGTGGTTGAAATGGCCTACCATTTTTCTGAATTTTCAAAAATAAATCTTTGGTGTTATCGTCTGAGAATAGTGCCTGTTTTATCACCAACTACAGTGCGTGTGCCACACAACATATATATTCATAGTGACCACGCATGGTCCAAATCATTTTTACTGCTTGTCTCGTAAGACCATAAAAATCTTGCCGTTTAAACTCCAATTAGTCACCATCTCTGTAATCTTTCGCTGCAATTACTGACATGGTCTTCTTCCAGCATTCTCGAACGTAGAGTTTCGGTGCAGTCGAAGCTTCGGCAGATTTTCTGCCGAAACCGAAACTAGATTTTTTTGCCGAAACCGAAAATGAAACCGAACCTTCGGTCGGTCACTACAAATATGTCAATATCGCGATCTTTTTTATTAGCATAATAAATATTGTGTTTTCGGAATAATTTCTTGAAATATGCAAAAATTCAAACGTTTTTCACAAAATTAATAGCCTTTTTCTTGAGTTTTACGATTTTTGGTGAATTTCGCAATCGTATCTCAATTTTTTATTTTACCTTGTTTCGTATAAAACGAAATATTTTTTTTGGGTCCCTTGAATTTCGAATTAACGAGGTTCTACTCTAATTAATTTGTCTGAAACGAACAAGTAGATGAGTTTATGTATTCGGAAAATATGTTCGATAGAAAAGGGAAGACTTAAATATACATAATATCTAGAATATAAATGTATCGAAGCTCATCGTTTCCGCCTTTTTTGTACTATCCTACACAGTAAATTTACTTAATATATAATATTTTTACATTATGAATATAGATAATCCCAAATTGTCACTGATTATATAAAATTATTAATTTACGAGCTAATAATGTGCTGATGAAAATGATATACTAAGTAATGTTTTTTTTGTGATCCACTTGTTTACACTGGACAATGATTGAACGTTGGTTTATCTCCTGAATCAATGTTATTTGTAACCTTCCACGTCCCGGGAAAGTTAAAATAAACATTTATTGAAATCCCCCATTACGATTCCTTGCCTGAAATGGCCTAAAATAACATGAAGTTGGAAGTGAAGTTCCAGATTTATCCAGCTACCCCGGCCCAACTTCCTGCCTGTCTTTTAATAACATTAATTAAGCTCATAAATTTTGCTCTTCCGTTTTCTGCGCTCCCGTTTCCCGAGACCGTTTTCGGTATTCCCGTTAGTGGTACGCATTTAATTCGATTATTATATCAGGCGTGTGTACTCTATCTCCTTCATATAAAGTATAAGCAATTACTGTAGGTCCCTTTTCCATGGAGAATTAGTCGCATGCGATGTATAAATAAAAAAAATTAAAATGCCTTTCAAAATTAACAATGTTATAAAATAATATTAGCACAATACCGTTTGTCAAAAATTCTAGACACAGAATAAAAAATGGTTTTATGACTGTACACATAAATAACTACGTACAGTTAGCTTATTAATCGGCTGCCGTGACTTTGTATTGTAGGGCATTTAAGATTGTAATGTTGGTCTTAGGCATGGTAAATAGGGTTATAAAACATTCCCTTAAGTAGTTTGGTTGTGTTAATCGAATAAAAGAGGAGGGAATAATTAGAAACGCTAATGTTTACGGCACCAGAAATTGAAGAATACAACCGCAGAAGAATTGGCATTGCCAGGTAAACCAAATAATGGAAGATGGTCGTGTAGAAGTCTCGACAATCTTGCGACGAGCTTGCGTGTACAGAAGAGTGTGACTCTCCATGCCTTTGCCCACCCCAGTGGAAACGGCACGTTGGCGTTGGTAAATTAGGTTACCTGACTATTCACTTGAATACAGTTGAACATGTGTGCATCTGCTTTGTGTTCAGTTATATGCATATGCTGTGTATGCAGTTGTGATCAGCAGCCTGATCAGCGTAAAAATGTATCATTTTAGAACATTTTGTACGTTGTTCGAATATACGAGTACATCGTGCGGTAACCCTTTTCGTAAATATCTTATGTATTTAGTTTTTTATTTATTTATTGGTTATTTTTACATAAAGTGGTGCAATAAAACATTCAAAATAAAGAAGCGCGTTTTTCTTACTTCTCTATAACTCTTATATTGTGTGTTTTGTATAACTCTATAACTCTTATATTTTGAAGTATACACATTCAGGAAGATGGGCATATTTCATGCCTCTGTAATAAAACTGAAAGTTTGGTTGAATTACATGTATACATTATTTAATAGCCAATATGTATTAAGTGCTTTCATACACCATGTTATTTTAATGCCATATATATTTTTATACGCCTGTTCGCTGCCGATTTTAATGCGATTATTTTAAAAGTGTATTTAAATAATTATTACTGTTCCGGTAACGTCTAATGCCAGCTAATCTTTGCTTTAAAATATTTAATGAACAATTAATGCGGTTTCTTGAAGCAATCTCATAACTAATTCAAATTAAAATGGTGTATATAAAATTATGGTGTATCAAATATTATGGCACAAGACTTTAATTGTATCACAATAATATTATTAATCCATCTTATTGATCTTTGTTTAATTTTGTAATGTCTGATAAATACATAAGTTTGATTATTGATAAATGTTTAAAATGGATACTACATTTTTCTAAGATCTGTTCCAGTCTTATTCCTAAGCTGGGTAGATTTTTTGGAATTCAAAATATGTGTCATCCCCCTGAGACAGCCCATGTACATTTGTGTGGACTGTCTGTACTTAGGCTGACCAGTACGGACTACCTATAATAGTATTTATCCTGGTCTGCTGATAAGAAACCGGGATGACCTCACCAGGAGTCGATCTCCCGGTATAAGGAGACAGGAGTCAGTGTCATGCCCCTGGATTACCCTTTCACTATTCGGAAGTAGAACGAAAATCGGAAAAATTTCACTGATTATGACTTACTTTTATTTAACAATTCATATAGTATGCATACATATTGTCACAATATTCTAATATTTAAAAACTGCACATAAAAACACTAACATAAAACATAAAACACTACAACCTTTAACTGTATTATTATTTTATCTGTCTCATGTTTTTCTATATTATTATTATTATTATTATTATTATTACCTTTCAACTATTATTATTGTAACTTTTAACTGTATTAATATTTTAACTGTCTTATGTTATTTTTTAAAAATTTTATTCTGTATATTTGTAAAAGCCCATAAGGGCGTTAAATAAATAAATAAATAAATAATCGAAGGTTTCCGAGCAGTCTGAAATAATCTGGAAACCGGTTGGATATACGAATTTGTACGAAAAGATTGGAGATGGAACGTTCCATCGTTCTGAGTTCAATCTTATTGTCAGTGGTGAAAACTACAGATCCGGGCGAATAGATAGCGAACTACGAATCCGTGCGATAGAAAACGGCGATCAAGTATTTCTATATGAATATTCTAGCGAATTTACGGGAATTAGCATGAAATACAGAATGGTGATCTAAGTTCGTGTCAAGTGCCTTAGTTTAATAGAAGTTTAATTGTTTTAAATTTTTTATTCGGACCCCACCGCGGCGAATCCGTGACTATACTGTGTAATAATAGATTTCCTTGTACGAAAAATACTTTCCTAGATTGCGTGCATGAATAATAAATGTCAAATCTTATTCTTCAAAGACCTAAGTTGATTGTACCACACGGGGTAATGAATGAACACTGCAAGTGGCAATATTAAGACGCCTACCCCTAGGTTTGCCGACCACCCCCGGGCAATGAGTGCGCCCCTCTCTCTCCCTCAACACTTCCTTTTGTTCAGGTAACTCCGGCTCCCGCTGCTAAGTGTGGAATGTTGCAGACTATAGTGGCAGCTATTTGCAGTCGGGATTACGAGCATCCATGGTGTGTTGTATTCGTGTTAACTTTAGCGGTGTGGCGTTATCAACTCTCCAAAATTTTAAAGTTTTTAGTCACAAGATTTATTATCGTTCGCATAGGAAATGTTGCTTTGGACATTCCGTGACGTCCCTAGGTAAAGTGCAGTCCTTAAGGAAATTGTGCAATGCCGCCCCTACTATTACTTATCGTATCTCTAATATTGTTTTATATAAAGTTGTCACGAAAATGAGCTCACCCACAGCCGACGCATCTTGGTAATTTTGCTGGTTGCATTTTTATGCATTTTTGACAACTGTGGATTTAGCGATTAAAGCATGCTATCCTTGGAAATTATATTGTTTTATAACCGGGTCTATTTCCTTACTAGGTAAAAAGCTCAGTACTGCCGCACTTTAGGTTGTTATTACGGTCGTTAGACATATTTAACTGTAACTGAATTTTATACGAACCGTATGTTTTTCCGAGAAACGATTTTTTACGTTTCGTTGAATTCTTATTCAACGTTATCAGGAGGACGACCTTTACCCGCGGAGGTAGAGGGCGGACTGATTACTGCTTTCGAGGGCGTAAATTATATGCACTTTGTTGTGGATTGTTCACTTCTTCTACAATAGAGGTCGCCAATGTGCAATATGTACTAATTACGTCGGACAACTTTACTGCGACGTCTCTCAAGGGTTGAATCAATGTCGTAAGAACAGGGTGTCAAATACTTGATAGCTTGTAACTGTCATTTCTGTTGAAATTGGGATGTTTGTATATATCAATGGACTCCTTCACAAATCTGGCTATAAGGTGCGGTTCTGTTGATAAGATTTTTGTCTTGTCAAAGCTGATGAAGTGACAGAGATTCCCTTTGGATGCATGTTCGCAGATTGCCGATATATTGCATTATATTGCCGATACACAGCATTAATACACGGGCTAACAGAATTTGCGACAAAGAAAACATTGCCTCGGAAAGAAAAACAGTGCAGGATGCACTCATAGCTAATGTATACTCTCCGAAAGTACGGTCATCAAGAAAACGATATAGCATATACGATGTCTCAAGAAATAAAGCATACTTATCTTACATCAGAGGTCTTACTGACAAAATCAGCCGGGTATAAAAACAGTTTTCAGCCCCCATGGTTCGATCTCACGTAGTTATCTTAGGTAGTGTGAAAGATAATACACCGTTCGAGTCTCCAGGTATATACAGAGTGCCATGCGATTGTGGAGCGTTCTACATAGGACAAACGCTACACGATTAAGGGAATATATTGGAGCAATTAAAAACAAAAAGGCAATCTGCGAACATGCATCCAAAGGGATCGAAAGGTCACTTCATCAGATTTGACAAAACAATAATCTTATCAACAGAACCGCAGCTTATACCCAAATTAGTGAGGGAGTCCATTAAAATATACAAACATTGGCGACCTCTATTGTAGAAGAAGTGAACAATCCACAACAAAGTGCATATAATTTACGCCCTCGAAAGCAGTAATCAGTCCGCCCTCTACCTCCGCGGGTAAAGGTCGTCCTCCCGATGGTGTTGAATAAGAATTCAACAAAACGTAGAGAATCGTTTCTCGGAAAAACATACAGTTCGTATAAAATATCCGCAACCTGTTACAGTTAGAAATGAATCTTATTTACGATTTAATTATCGGTATCTTTGTGGATTAAAGCTACTCAATTTTTTTTAAATGTTTCGAATGCAGTCACCCAGGATTAGTAATTTGAAATGTACTGAATTCTAGATTTTATGTGTCTATCCCATCCAAAATCATATTTTCTATAAATTTATAGGCTATGTTTTCTATAAAATCTCGAATTCAGTTCATTATAAAATAGTAATGCTAGATGGCTGCAATCAAATTTGTTTGGATATTGCTGCTTTTGGTTTTACACCCCACATAGGTATGTTGTAGGTATATGCAGTCGGTCACAGCATAACCTAAGTTTATACCTACTTCACGCCACTGCAAAATAACCATCGGATTTGGTATCATATATACTTTATGAGATCGTTATGTTGGCTTCTTTTAGAATAAAATAATTTTTAACTTTCCTTTCGCTTGTCTGATGTGAGATTTGGTAGCAGCGAGCTGAAATACAAGCACTTCGCTCGAGGACCTGTTCAATGCGTGAAGCGATGTTTCTGTCTCGGTTTTAGGGTCCCCCCTCCGCCCACCCGTTAGGGGCCCGCTGGGGCGGCACGCTTGCAGGTAGCACTGTCACTCTGGTTCATGCCTCCGAGCCAGTTGAGTAGCAGCATTCAGACGAGAGCACTTTACTTTATCGCAGTCATTTCATATAATTTGATTTAAATTATAAAAAAAGTTTGCATAGTTTTTAATGAATCGGTACAGTTGACTTTATTCATTTAGAAAATGTAGTGTAGTTGTACGGTCAGCTATTAACTATTAGAATTTAACGGCTTAACCTTAACCAATCGTGTAGAAATGCAAGTAAGATCACTTTTATTGCGGTACTTTAGAAAATTGATAATTGATACCACGTTTTAAGATGATAATAAATAATAAATATATTATTTATTATGATTGATAATAAATATATCAGAAACATAAGTTTTTGAAAAATGTTTTGTGCACTTATTTTGTACAGACTCTTCACAAAGGTTTGGTAACACCCAATTTAGATCCGCCCCGTCTCACCCTCTCTCCCTCGTAGATTCCTGATTGTTCTGTAGGCTAGCTAGTGCATGCTTGTCTTTCACACGATTAACACGCATGTGATAAATATTAGTGAAAAGTTAACACTACTATGGTTGTGGTGTATAATATTATGAACATAGTGATGTAGTGTTGGTCGAAGAGACGGGTACGTCTCGAAACCGGTAGACCTAAAATCTGGTAGTGGTTTTTACTAATTTAACCAACACTGCGATAATTTTTATATATTCGCACAATTCGCCTAAATTCTTCGAGCAAATGATGGTTTTAATACCATGTAATCCTTTTTTGCATATTTTGCAGAAACCCCGAATTGACACCAAGCAGTTGATAAAATACTTGGTGAATAGTTAATGGTGGGAAATATTTGCACCCTTATTTCTCCAGCACACATGCTCCTGGTGTTGTGGGCGGAAGTTCCGGGCGAGAGTCAAGGGCCGTCTGGCACGGGCGGCCCGCCCCCACCCGCCCGCGACCACCCCCGGGAGCATTGTCGGGACACAATGGGAGACCTGCAATTTGTCTTGCGCTTCGGGATGCGTGTCAAACGAAGTGAAACGCGCCCAGACACTGAGGGAACAGTAGGTGGCGGATGTACCGGTTGACGCACTACATTTCATTCACCTAAATACTTTTATTCATTGCAGAAATACGACTCATGGTCGAGTACGTCGATGCGTTGAAAACGTATAACATATAACGCGTTAAAAAGACTATGGGTATTAAACAATACCCTGATCTTTGCAAGGAACCCAACTTATCTGTTTAATAACAATGGATTCCTGAGAGGTAATGAATGAAATGAATGGTTGAAACAGGTAGATGAGTTTGTGTACTTGGGAAGCATGTTCGATAGAAGAGGGAAGATGTTGAAAAAGATATCGAAAGGAGAGTGACTGCGGGGAATAGGGTGAACGGTGCTTTGAACGCGATAGTTTCTAATAGAAATATATCTACCGAGGCAAAACTAGCGGTACATAATGGGATTCTGGCACCAACACCGATGTATGGAAGCGAAGCCTGGAGCTGGCAGAAGAGGAACGAAAGTAGATTGAATGCAGGGGAGATGAGATCCCTCAGACGTATGTTTGGCAAATCGATTTATGATAGAGTAAAGAATGCAAATATTAGGAATGAATGTAAAGCTGATCTTAACATAATTAATAGAATTAAAAAAGGGTCGCTCAGATGGTTTGGGCATGTTGAGCGAATGAATGAGGAAAGAATGGTAAAAAAGGTATATAATGCAAGTGTTGATGGCGCCAGAAAGAGAGGGCGACCGCGGAAGACGTGGCATGATCAGATTAACCAAATACTGGAAGATGGTCCCGTTAGAAGCCTTAACAACCGGTGAGCTTGCGTGCGAAGATGTATGAATGTGGATGAGGCGAGAGTTATATGTCAGGCCACACAGAATAGTGTGGCGCTCTATCCTCTCTGCCTACCCCCATAGGGAAACGGCGTGATGGTTAGTGAGTTAGTTAGAGTCCTAGATTTCCTATGAAAGTGCTATAAATACCATAATCCCAGATAAGGAAAACTTATCGATTTCTAAGACGGCGATTTTTTGTGACACACTAAATATTTGATGCGCTTCTTAAATGTATTAAAAATATATAAATAAATCATTTCAAGATTCTATAAAAATAGATACTTGTTAAGAACGAAGGCACACCCACCGCTTGCCCACGATCGTTTTATAAACAAAAAGCTACTATATCGGTCTTATTCATTCGCCGCCAGGTTGTCATTTTGTAATGCTAAAGGCAACCGTGCAACCCAACGTTGCAAAGCAGAGCTGGGCCTCATCTAGGCTGCCTGCCATCTAAAATTTACCCCTATTTTCCCGATAATTCACTTCTTTATTTCTTAAAAATAAAAACAAGACTACATATATATTAAAATATAGTAGGCATAAAACACTGATTAAGAACGCATCCAATGAATGGTCACCTCTTCATGTCCTTCACCTATGTATGTCTAGAGTCAAAATAGTGTGTGCGTACTGCAGAACCATAATCAGTGCCATGCCTTATGTCCTGCTCTAACACTACGTCTTTATGTTAAAAACTGTAACCAATAGCCATTAATTAACAAAATTAGTTAAAAGTCCGCATTTTTAATTCTATATGTAATTTTTAAACTAACATCTCTATATAAAAAGTTTAAAGTGTTAACCTCAGCATGGGCGTAGCCCAGCATGAACCCTTTATAAATAGGTACAATTGTGTAATATAATGTGTGTACGGTTTAAAAGTACATTTGTTTATTTCGAAAATGGCAAACTGAAAACTACTACTATCCGGGCTACTTAGGGCCGGTTGTTTCAAGTTGGATTAAAGTAAGCGTTCTCTTAAAGCATAGATTTTTACGTTCTCCACCAATCAGACGATCCGTTTTCGTAAAAATCTATGCTTTTATCGACCGCTTACTTTGATCGAACTTGAAACAACCGGGCCTTAGACTTGATAATGAATACAGTGACATATTTTTTTTTTAAGAGGAACCCGCATTAGATTTTGAGGTGTTAATAATTCTTTTGTGGCAACAGTTCTTTCCTCAGGAAGCGAATTTTCCCTACTAATTATGTTAAATTTTTGTTAAAAAAATGATATTTTCAATTTTTAAATAAAGTCACTAATAAAAACCAAGTTTTTATTATACTCCCTTTCTTTGTAAAATATAATAAAAATTAAAGACGAATTAAAACATATAACATAACACTAAAATTACAGTAATTTAATATATTTCTAAAATATCAGATGTTTTGAGCTTTGATAAGACACTTCTTGCTTTGAAGATTAAATTCTAAAAACATTTGTCAGTCAATTTAGATTTTCGACATTCGTAGTAAAGTACCTATTATGCATACCGACGGAGTAATTCAAATTTAGAAAATATTCCGTGATGTTATCGGGCCGCCGTTGTTGTATTCAAACTTTTCAAATGATTCCAATTTGAAAAAACCAATAAAATTTCTTAAAATCCGAAATTATACTATAATTATTATTTCTTTTAACGAAAAATTTATAGATCTTCTTCATCGTCGCCACGAGTCAACTTGCCAAGTTTCAGTTCGATTGGATCACGGAAAAAGGGTCAAAAATCGATCCAAAGTTTTTGTTGACGGCAAGCAAGCAGACGCCACGAGTTAATATAAAGGGAGTAATAAGAGAAAATATGTGCGCAGTGTTTATTATACGTTCGTAATTAATTATTCTAACTTCTTAAAGAGCAGCCAAAAATAATCAATTTCTTATTCCATTTTTTATGACTTTCCTAATAATATCCGGACATTCACCTGGTCTCCATATCTTGATCCCGTCACTTTAATGCAAATCAATAGTTAGCCTTTCTATATTCTGAACATCCGCGATTAATAGCTTTAAAAACATTTATTTTATAAATACAGAAACAAAAATTTAAAAACAATTTAATTCGAATCTATACCTATAAAACTCAATGTCTGTCTGTCTGTTCTCTATACAAATCCACACCGTTTGTCCGATTCGATTCAAATTTTGCATACTTATGCTTTGGGACCCGGCGGGTAATATAGGCAATATTTCCCCCCAATTCTCATACCCCTTTCCCTCCCCCTGACATATTTTCGATGCAAATCTGTACCGTTTGACCGATTGAACTCAAAATTTGGAAACTTATTCATTAGGACTCTGCGAGTAACATAGTCGATATTTCCCCCCTATTCTCATACCCCTTCCCCTCTCCCTGACATATTTTAGATGCAAATCTATACCGTTTGACCAATCGGACTCAAAATTTGGAAACTTATTATTTAGGATTCGGCGGGTAACATAGGCGATATTTTCCCCTATTATTTTACCCCTTTTAAATTTGAAATTCCCTTCCCTCACATATTTTCGATGCAAATCTGTACCGTTCGGCCGATTGGCTTCAAAATTTGGAAATTTATTCTTTAGGACTCGGCAGGTAACATAGGCTATATTTCCTCCCTCCCCTTTTACCTTTTCTCCTCCCCCTGATATATTTTCGATGCAAATCTATACCGTTCGAATCAAACCTACAAATTTATTTTCAACTTAATCCTTAACCCGTGCAACGCCGGGTACGAACAGCTAGTATCAAATAAAATTGATGGTTCAACGCAGTATAATTTATCAGTTTCCTTTCAAATTCGCGTACAAAGTTTCCTTTCAAATTTTCTTTTACAAAGAAAGCGTTGATTGTATTTTCATTTATATTCGATCGATCTATCGGCACACACGCCAAAATATTTATTCATATATTCCAGTATATTTAAACATCATTTGCGGGGTATAAAAGCAAAGGCAGCAATATAAAAAAAAATGGATATTACATCGAGGATTACTAATTTATAATGTACTGAATTCGATATTCTATAGGAAACAGCCTATAAATTTATAAGAAACATGATTTTGGAAAAGCTAGATATGTACATAAAATCTGGAATTCAGAACATTTTAAATTAAGTATTTGTCCTCGTTTTAATATATTACTTTCTCACATGCTAGACCAGTCACCGCTGGAGAACCATACTGTTCACCTAATTAAGGCAGTTGCTTCTAAATATTTAGATGTCAGGCTACACTTTCTGATCAAATCAGCGGTACAACCTACCGTCAGAGTGAGACAACATTTCAACAGATTAATTATCTTCCAAAATCAATAGCGTACTATATTAAAATTTTATATTTATTATTAATTCCATTAATGTACTTCATCATATTGTTTTTTCAAACAATGTATTTTATGTGTATATACAAACAATGTATATTATGTAAATAACGTAATTTTCTAAATATTTGTACAAATGCAGATATCTAAATGTTTATGTTTGATATGGTATAAATAATCCTCGATTATAATTATTATTATTGCAGTACCTTATATAATTATTGTTGTGGTGATATTTAAAATTGTAATAAAATAAATTAAAATAAATAGATGTACCCACATATAAAAGGCATTATCATTTATTGCTACTTTATTGTAAGAGAATTCACAGAGAATCGTACATTAGTGGTAGCCCTGATTTAGCAAGAAATTACAAACACGTGTTAGAAATGAATTGTCCAGTCTCACCGAATGACCACGCCTCTTTTAACAAAATTCTTACAAGTTTCGAAATAATATGGTCTCTATGGATTGTATATACTCTAAGGTGACTACATTCAAAACATTTTTTTAATTTTTTTGGATATTGCCGCCTTTGCTTTTGTATCCTCCATTTCATGTTGCCAAATATTGAATTCGGAGTGCGGTTCGTAATCGGGGCCTGATGATTTCAATAGATTGATTGTCATTTCCCTCTGCTACGCGTATTTTCGATTAATTCAACTCTACTGAACGCATTTTGAAGATTTTCGTATTCGAAGCATTTCCCAAATCCCTGGGGCCTGGTTCAAGAAACGGGTGGAGAGAGAGAGAGGATTGGATTTTTGGCGACGGTAAGTTTGCCGAAGACCTTGCGATTCGCGAAGGAAATTTGAAATCTTTTGCGTCGTTTGTGTTGCTTAAGACGACCGGAACACAAATAAACACTTGTCACCTCTAAATATACCACAATTCTTTTTTATCTTGACTTCGACTTCAAAAGATGCCGTTCCTATTATCAACAGGTTTGTAATAGGATTAATATAATTCTGCTCTTCCTGAAAGTACAGTCGTGTTAAAAATTATATATAGATGCTCGTAGTACAGAATTTGATGTTTTTATAACCTTACAAAAAAATTAAACTCTGTATATTTTATATAATCTTGTTGTACCACAAACTGACTACCTTGCCATCACGCTGTTTCTCTGCAGGAATAGTCAGAAAGGATAAAAATGACACTTTTCTTTAATTTTCTTTCAATATTTGATTTACCTAATCACGCCAGGTGTTTCACGGATGTCCTCTAAGCCTTCCACTCGCCTCATATATTTTTTTACCGTATTTGGTCAAAGTAACTGCCTCGTCGATCAATCCTCGAAATAAACTCATTATCGCACCGTTCCAAAAACCATGTGTTGCTAGCACGCGTGCCGCAGTTTTCATCTTTGGTATGCAAAATATAAAAAAGTTATTATAAATAGGTCGTACGTTCATTCTAAATGTAGTATTTTTAAACGAGTAATGGAATTCTGCTTCTAATTTGAACATATATAATGCATCATTGAAAAAAACGAAGCAAATTATCTCTTAGAAAGCAACAAGTGGTAAACATTAGACCATATAATATATTCATGACTCATGACACGTTTGATATTGTAAATGTATTTCGACTCGCGCTGGAATAAAATCACATCATTTATATATTTTTCTATCTTTTACTATTTATGCGTTTTGTGCTAATTATAATTTTATTCAATTTCTCTATTTTTAATTCGCGCATTTTTATTTGTCAATTTTTTTTAATGAAGTACGTACTAATCTACTGTCTGTTGTTATTGATTTTCAATAGCGTTTTTATATATTAGACACCATAATCATTATATTATTCGTCTAGGAGGGTCGTGGGTATGAAGACGAAGCGTAATATCTCGACATCTTCTCGTATCTTGAGCCTTTTCTTTACTTGATGATCAATCGATGATAGAATATCATTCAATAATTATCCTGAAAGTGCTCGCGAAATATTAGATATGAGCTTATACTTGGAGTTAAAACAATGTAACTATATCCCGAATGTTAATAATCGAATATTAGACCTCATTTTTTCTAACTTTGACTCCGTTAAAGTCCTTAAATCAATGGAATGTTTTCAACCTTTGGATGTACTCCACCCACCTCTAGAATTTGAAATTCATAATGTGACCATTGGCAACTTACGATACCCTATATCAGGTTTCGATTTTCATAATACGGACTACACCAAGGTATCTGCATATCTCCATGAACAAAGCTGGTCATTTCTTAAAGATCACACATCTATCGACTCAAAGGTTGATAGATTTAACTCAATAATTACCAATGCAATTACATCCTATGTTCCTAAATCTACAAACAATAATGCTAATAATTATCCTAAATGGTATACAAGGGAATTGATTACATTAGTTTGTAAGAAAAAGCTTGCACATAAATGTTTTAAAGAGTCCAAATCTATAAACAGCTATGCACTTTTTCATGATCTTAGAAAAAATTGCAAAACTTTATCTAAGAAATGTTACAATGAGTACATCGCCAAAACTGAAAGCAATATAAAATCTAATATTAAGAGTTTTTGGAAATATGTTAATTCTAAAAAACAAAATAGTTCTAATCTACCAAACACTATGCACTTTCGCAATGAATCCAGCGACAACATCAACGGCATTGTTAATTTATTTGCAAAATCATTCATGAATGTATATTCAGCTACTGATAATAGCATTCCTGACTCTGAACTCATTGATAGTCTTAACATTTCATCAGTTCGCATCAACCTTGATCAAGTCGTAAAGAAAATTAAATTGTTAGATGTATACAAATCTCCCGGCCCTGACAACATTCCACCTATACTATTAAAACTATGTGTATCCTCAATATCCTATCCACTAGTAGAATTATTTAATCAATCTCTGGAATTGGGCACTTTCCCCGAAGCCTGGAAATTAAGTTATCTTATTCCAGTATTTAAAAAGGGTAATAAGAGTGATGTCTCCAATTATCGTCCTATATGTATTTTATCCACCATACCTAAACTGTTTGAAAGTGTTGTTCTAGAAAATATTTCGAACGATATAAATAAAATAATTGTTCCTAATCAACATGGTTTTACACCTGGCAAATCTACTTTAACGAATCTTTTATTATATCAAAGTTACATTACTAATGCTTTATCGCAGAAACTACAAGTTGACTCTATATACACTGATTTCAGTAAAGCGTTTGATAAGGTGGATCACAACATATTGTTATTCAAACTTAATAAAATAGGTATAAGGGGAAAATTTTTAAATTGGATAAAATCATATATTTGTAATAGAGAACTATTTGTAAAAATAAATTCTTTCTCTTCCTTTAAGTTTAGAGCAACCAGCGGTGTCCCACAAGGTTCTCATCTAGGACCTATCTTGTTTTTATTATTTATTAATGACATTATTACTGTTTTTCTTGATGTGAACATTTTAATTTTTGCTGATGACATGAAAGTGTTTAAAGTGATACGAAATATTCAAGATTGCCAAAAGATCCAACTTAATTTGGCCAATCTGAACTACTGGTGCAGTACTAATAAACTCCTTCTAAATATTGACAAATGCCAAATTATACGCTTTCATACAATTAAAAATCCTATCATTTTTAACTACTCGATTAATGCCACTCCCTTGAAAATCGTTACTGAAATTAATGATCTTGGCATTTTATTTGACGAGGAATTATCATTCGTAAACCATATCAATAATATAGCAAACAAGGCTATGAAAACACTTGGCTTTGTTCTGCGCTCTTGTAATTCCTTCACAAATATTCAAACGGTCAAACTCCTTTATTGTTCTCTTGTTAGAAGTCAAATCGAATACAACTCATCTATCTGGTGTCCCTATTACAATGCTCATGTTCATACAATAGAAAGAATTCAACATAAATTTTTACGCTACATAAATTTCCGTCTCCATATCCCAATAGAAAATCTTAACTATACAAACTTATTATATTTTACCGGTTTATTGCCACTATCGGACAGGAGAGTTTTATCCGATCTGATTTTATTATATAAAATTGTAAACTCGCATTACCACAGCCCTGAAATTTTGTCCTTAATAATGTTCCATGTACCCAGTCGAACTACTCGAGTGCCGACGCCTTTTTACTGTGACAATACTAGAACAAATGCTCACTACAACTCGCTAGTACCTAGAATACACAGGTTAGGTAACAATTATACAAACATAGCGGACGTGTTTGGTTCTGGCCTGTCACAGTATAGGGGCGCGATACTAAGAGCGCTTCATTCCGCCATAATGTAAATTATATACACTTTCTTTTTTTTGTTTTTCTCTCTTTTTATATTATTTTTGCAAATAACTGTTATATACCTACATATGTAAAAGCCTATTTAGGCGTAAATGAATGAATAAATAAATAAATAAATACTCGATCTTGGTTCATACAGAAAGTTCATGCAATATTTATCGCTGTCTTTTCCTGTTTAGTCTGGGGCTTTTCACCCACTTTGTACTGAGTTGCCGAGATACATTTTGGCGTCTGTGACGTCTATCCTTCTGTCCTTTGCAAAGTATGTCCAAACCATCTTAATTGAGCTATTTGTATGCGTAGGAAATATACCACGCCGTGGGTCTCTCATATCTTGGTACCTCTCACTTGTTCCAATAAATAATATTTCTTTCGTTTCTCTAATTTCTTTGTTACGTAAAGTCTAGTTTGTAATCAAGTTAACTTTTATAAAATGTTTTTACTTTATACGTTTATGTCATGCTGGGACTATCTATAAGGGCAAATAAAGACCCGCTGATGATCTGTGTATTCAAACATATAAATAATTTTTAAATATACATACATTAAATAAGTATTATAGTATTGTTACACTTCATCTCTTGTGTAAAACACTGTGAAAATTGGCAATAAACTTATCGTAATCTAATCTTTATTTTGTGAAGCAGATCAGTGCTCAATAATTTGAGCAGTAACGTTAGACCAAGATAAAACATTTCATAGAATATTGGACAAACGATTTTACTGGATAAATATATAACAAACTTTTTGATTCCCAATACATCAGGATTGCTAAAGATTTATTTTTACTTCTCCGTGAATAGTCATCGCTGGCTCCTTCCCAGCGGTACCATGTGCCACACTTCGGCCGTCCTACCCGCTCACACGTGACGGCAATCATTTTTCATGAGAATAATTCCAACCCTTTTCGAAAGGGCATTGTGGTCGTGAGGGGTCAATGGTCGACCTTTTTTTATATGAGGCATTATGAAAATATTTCGTTAATAATCCTTTATTTCACTTGGTGTCTAGTAAACATTGAAACTAGTTCCTTTGTCGTTATGGTGAGAAATGAACCATGATTTATGCTGCGATAAAATCTCTTTGTATCGTGTATTTATATAATGAACCAACATTGGACGTAGCACACGACGATTTTAATCAACTAGAGTGTACCGCAGGGTCTAGAAAGCAATAGCCTAAACAAACTGCAATTGTTATTAACACTGTAGGCTTGTTTGTGCCACTTGCTTTTCAAATATGAAATATTGTCAAAAATATCACTTCCATTCACTTCTGAAATTCTTAATTTAAAAAAATTGGTAATAACAATTTATTAAAGCCCATTCACACATAAAGCTTCCATTCACTTCTGAAATTCTTATTTAAAAAAAATTGTAATAACAATTTATTAAAGCCGTGAAGAATTTCTTCATTCGAAAAGTGACAATACATTGATATACTACCAATGTATGGAGGCTGATGTATAAATAAATGTATTGTGTAACTACAATAATGTATATATTTTTTTTTCTTAAACAAGGCTTATTATAAGTATAAGCTCTACTCAGATTTAGTATAAGCGCTTTATTATACTCCCATTATATATTTTTTAATAAAATTTTCAAAGGTTAAAGCTTTTTTAAGAGTTTTATTTTTTTAATTAATATATAATAGCGATAATTATACTGTTTCACACAGCTATTAATTGTATTGTTTATTGCAAGCAATATAGTAAAATGGTAGCCTGACTTAAAATGATAATTGACAAGTAAAAAAAAGTTTTTTTTTTTATTTCGATGTGTCACTACGCCATAATAGTATTTAATATATATTTATAGTTTTAATTTTTAAATAGAGATTCTCATACACAGAATACACGATATTTATTTATAGTAGGTATTTGCATATTTATATAAGAAATGACTTGATTGTACAAAAAAGAATACATACACCCTTCAATTTATAATTGCAGATGCCATTTAAAATAATATTATTACCCATTTGATAAGATTGTCTACGCCTACAATTTAAAGAAAAAATCAATTTCCAGTAACTTTTTAGTACAACGCATCTGAGCATGCTTGAGAAAGATGATTAGACAGTGATGAATTTACCAAATAAACCTGTTAGATATTGTATGTTTGTAATATAAAAGAGAAAACTTTTCATCTTTTCACAGCCATTTAGAAACTTACGTGTAAAGTTTCTGGGCTATTTTGCCATGTGTCTCTGACATATATGGCAGTGGGATCCGAAATGTCGGTCTGAGAGGTCAGAGACATATGGCAGAACAGCCCTGAAAACATTACATAACATACCTACACGACGAAAGATTTATACACATTCCTTAATACATTGATTCGGTGTAAACTACTATATAATACAAAAGCATTATATATTTTATATATATACGTGTGTATATGATTTATTATATTTATATTTTGAGGAGACGCGAATTAAAAATTTTTAAAATTTTTAGTGCATTATTATATACATTTCTTAGTTTTTCCTTTGTGTTTTCAGTAGAAAGCTTTTCCACTTTTTTGCGCATACAATTTCGCTTCGTAGCCGTGTTTCAGTGTACATTATTCACAAAAATAACAATGTCCATAATACACGAACCCCGTGATGCAGAATTTTCCACCAGAACACGTTTTCCCGCCACACGCTGCACCATATTCCAATTTCAATTTTCAGCCTCGCTTTTTCTGCGCTCCGCAGCCTGTACCCCGCTCGCTGGAGCCTGCACGTGTTGCAGCAAGCGTCCCACCGTGGGGGCACTTATATAAAAAGGTACTTTACTCCATACCTCCCTGGAATATTAACAAAAAAACAGCCAACTTCTTTTACCTGGATGACGAGGTTTGCTCTGCCGCAAGATTGTTTTCTTCCATCTCCATTGTTACAAGAAACCCTAAAATCCGTTTTAAATCCATTTTATTTTGCGTGTAAATTTATATAGCTTCAAACCAAATGTATTATTCAATTAGAAAGACATGCAGAAAAATCATATCAACGAAAAAATATTTTGTCTGCGTTGATTTGATTTTTCTGCATGTCTTTCTAATTGATCAATAAATTTGGTTTTAAATTTCACAGAACTTTGTTCTGAAAAATTGCAACTTCACAATAAGAATGTGTTCTCTATAGCTTCATTCATTTACCGTTATCGATTACCCGCTTTACAAGATCACAACACTAAGAAGAAAGCGAATTTCAAACGCAGTCGTATCTAAAAAAGAATACACACGATGTCAGAACTTTTTCAACGTGGGTCAAGTTTGTTTGTATTCCGCTCTCGTTCATTCAGTTTTCCACGTTAACCCCTAGTACAGTTACAGTTACCAACAAACACAAAATAGATATAGATATTCATTTACTCTTCCATTTTCCCTCTCGGTCCAACTTTCCTTTTCGTTTTACGTGAAGTTAGTTCCACGTAGCGTAACGATTCGCCGCGGTAATGAAGGCTGCCGAAGTGGTTCCGTACACATATAAATGTTTCTCTTTTTTATGCATGTTTCCCGTGACCCGGACCAAATATAGCCGCGTTTCAAATTTCCTTATTATTTTCCCACGGTTTCGGTGGAGGAAATTTCTGTCAAGCGGAAATGGGTGCGATTTGAAGGGAAAGTAATTGAACGCGAGTTGTTTTGCACATCAGAGTTTCGCCAAGCAATTTGGTACACTTTATTGGGTAAATTTGGTATATTTTTCGTCGCTCTACACCTTTAAATCTGTTGTATTGCTACTTATAGTAGTGAAATTAGAAGGTTATATACTAGAATAAAGAAGGCTATTATTAAAACAAAGCCGCATACTAAAAACATGATTTGGTATTGTTGTTTTTTACATTTATTTTTAACATACTATATACTTAACATACTATATTCTTTTACTTTTACTTTGCTTACTTACTACGTCACATTTACTCAAGACAATATTCTTATGACATTATAATATATCTGCATCATTTCTTTTTTCGTATGCTTTTATTAATTATTTTAGAGTTACAAATAATACTTTATCTATCCAGTTAAGTCCCCAGTTTATACTTATTATTATACTACTTTATTTTTAATTGTACATTAAAATAGTAAATATAAGACTACCCTATTACACTTCATTGTATTGATATAATTCGTATTGCATTGTCAACACGCTCTCTTACCCATTGCATTAAACACATATAATGAGTAAGAGAATTAATGACCATTTATGATTATATTTTTTATTTTTTCAATTGATTGAGCAACATTGTAGATTGACATTTAAAAAAAATATTGATTATATTATTTGTATATATCTACTTTTATTTGAGTCCTAAAGTATTAAAGTAAGAACGATTATATAAAAATACAGGACGGCCGCGAAGGATTCGGCGTAACCAGATAAATCATGTATGTACTGTAGAAAGTCCAGATAGAAGCTTCAACAATCACGAGAGATAGATATTAATGTGAATGGGACGAGAGTTGCGTGACAGAGCAAAAATGGCGCTAAAACTTCTCAATTCCACGGGGAAGAAAATGCGTCACGGTAAGTTAGTTTACGTCCACTGGTGTCAGAATGGTTGTTCCTGCGATTGGTCAGTATTCTACTTCCATAATGAAGGAGCAGAAATCCCGATACTGATTGGCGCGAAAAGATAAAACACAGTTGTTAAATAAAATGTAATCATTTTGAGAACTCGAATGTACGCAACTCGAAACGTGCTTACATTCGAGCGCGAGTTCTCACTGTACGTAATACCGCGCACATTCATAAATGGTAATATTGTATCCCCATGCCTGCTCCGCGTTCCTACATAATACGTGCATTCCTAAATGAATCCTTTGTCCAGTAACGCTCTCCCCATAATAGCTATTTGTGCGGCGGCAATAGTCATTGGTATGATTGCACTGCATCCTCACACAAATTGTTTCGTCTTTATTGACCTCTGTTGACCAAAGGTCACTTCAGCTGGGGTTTATCTAAATCAATGGTGATCATTTCGTCTCATACCTTGATGTAACTTAAAACAAGTTCTTGCATAATTTGACAATATTCATTACTTCGAAAGCTTACTGACGGAACAATACCTACTTACACGAGGATTTGTCGGTTTTATGGACAAATTTTTAAATTAAAAAAAAACAATTTTAGATACTTAAATTTAATATGATAGTAAAATTAATCTACAGGATTCGGCAAAACCAAGTTTAGTAGTGATTGGGGGAGAATTTTCAGAATTTTAATTTCTATTTTAAGAAATTTTACGAATTACGGAAAAAAGGGAATCCAAAAAAATCTAAAAAAAGGCTGGAAATGGACTTGTCGAAGAGATGATGGATGATGGAGAAGAGAAGTCTCGGTGTGAAGGCCTCGCACTGGTAGAAGAAGTGTTGGCTGTTCGTAAGGTCGATGGAGCGACGACGTCAGATGGGCAACAGGTGGATATGGGAGTAGTGGCGCTCCTTGGGTGAGGCCTATATCCAGCTGTAGCGAGACACCGGCTGATGATGAAATCTTATTTCTTGCAGAAAAATACTAAATTAAATTAAAAACTATATCTTTTTTACAGTAGTTAGTTTAGATTTCTTTCATTTGTTTCAATATTTGTTTTTTAAAATCGATATTTGTTTGAAAGCTAGTTTAGCCCTTAAAAAAATTGCTAGGCCGGTTGTTCAACATGAAATAATAAAAAAAAACTTTGACTTCAGAGGATTTATCTCAGAAATATTTTGTCTGTCGACGCGATTCCATTGTTTAAAAAATAAACCTTCATCTCCGAGCCATTTTAAATTTATATCGTCAGAGATTAACGACCTCCTAAAACTATTATTTACTGAATGTGAATCGACTCCGAAGCCGCATCTCTTGGCGAGGGTCTTAGTACGTGTAACAAAAAGAAGAAAAGACAAATAATGATAGTATGTACTGTAGAACGCCGGTTATCAGAGGATTACCGAGGTGTTGTATTGAACGCTGTTTGTAATACTTTTTTCTGTAATCTCGAAAATATAATTTTTTACGAACATCCGCGTTTTGAAAATTAAAAACTACCTAAACTGTTATAAAATGTATGTTTTACATTATTTTAACCGTACGAACGTTTCAAAGTGATTAATGGTACAAAAATACTCTATAATTAAATGTTTATATTATATTTAAATGCTAGAAAGTTTGTCTTATATTTTCATACTATATAAAATATTTTGTTTATTCCCTAATTTCCGCGTATAATCGTCGCTCTACTGTACGTTATATTTAAAGAAAGTTGAGAACTCTTAATTTTGATGACTTTTTGTACTTTTATTTCATCCTTTCTTTCTTTCCAAAAATTATCTCAATTCTATGACTAATAATACTGATGATCTCTTCCAGGTGACCTCTTCCAGTTAGAATTGAAACCTAGGGTTCGACCCTTTGTACCTTTAAATCCCATCCCGAACTCCTATTAGTATTACCTCTTTTTGTATGATTGTATGATTTCTACGAAGGCTCGACTTGAGTAAACCAGAAAGAGAATCCCCCGTATTTCTTAAGAGATCATAGAATTTTTTTTTTCAATTTGGAATATTTTATTCCTCATATTTAATGTCCATGGAGGAGACCTCCAAAGTCTCGAGACTTATCTCTAAAATCATTTAATGCTCAGTACATAGTGCAGTCAACTGCCATACACTGTATATTGTACGCAGATCAGAATGATCAGGTGATGCATTCTGACCTTTTCCAGCGAATCTCATAGATTTTAATGTTTTATCTGCGTACAGCAACCATAATATAATAGTTCAAAACACGTATAAGAAATAATTATTTATTTTAAAAATATGTCAACTCGTGTTCGAATATAAAGAGTAGCTTTTTTAACTCAGGTCACATCAGGCAGGTCAGATAGAGGTATGGTAGTTCAATTTTTCTCTGTCAATCTCTACCTCACTTGCCTAATTATAAGAAGAATCTCTGCTTCTACCACTACGGATGAGGCCACGCCCGACAATTGAATTCTTTACATATTTTAATTTACGATTATTGTTATTGTACGACTATACGGGCGACGATACGGTGTTATCGAATCGGGTCACCGTTAAAATTAATCGCTGTGATTTATATAAGTTTGTTACTTTTTTAATAATCAATGTAAAATACTTAGTTTAGTGAACGGGCACTTGCGGTGGCAGGCCCGAAAGCGTGCAACTAATACCACAGTATACTAAGAACAGTAATACGTCTTCATACAAACTGACCGCTACCCATTAGAATGTGTGCGTGCGTGCTCGGCGCTGTGTACGCACGCACTGTGACGCACACATTGACATAGAATATGGGGGCACAAGGCGGCGGCAGTAAGGGCCGTGCCTTCGGTGCCATTCGCGCTCGCAGCCGCCGCTTTAGAAAAAAATGCGCTTCCTGAAAAAATGCCTTTTTTTATGTTTGTGGTGCTTTACTAAAAAGGTGTGTTGATTATCACAAAGACTGTGAGTTTTTAAAAGTCTACGTTGATGTTAATCAGCGTTCTTGCAATTTAAGAGCAGAAACTAGGTATACTACTTATAGAAATTTTCGGGTTTCGTGTCTACTTTATGCGTCGGAATCTCAGACGCTACGAGTAAGTGACAACCCTAGCGTCAACGCATTAGTAGGCTAATAACACAGTATACCCAGAACAGTAGGTTATCTCCATGTCGGCGAGTTTTTATTTTATTTTTATTTATTAGAGACACTAAGAGGATAATAGGTACATGACACTCTGATAACAAACATTACAGTGAAAAATACATGTTACTTCGGCACGCTCTAGTAACATGTATTTTTGCAATCTATACCTATAAAACTCGATGTCTGTCTGTCTGTCTGTCTGTCTGTTCTCTATACAAATCCACACCGTTGGTCCGATTCGATTCAAATTTTGTATACTTATGCTTTGGGACCCGGCGGGTAACGTAGGCAACATTCCCCCCTATTCTCATACCCCTTCCCTTCCCCCAGCCATATTTTCGATGCAAATCTGTACCGTTTGACCGATCGGACTCAAAATTTGGAAACATATAGGACTCGGCGAGTAACATAGGCGATATTTCCCCCCTATTCTCATACCCCTTCCCCTCCCCCTGACATACTTTCGATGCAAATCTGTACCGCTTGACCGATTGGACTCAAAATTTGGAAACTAACTCTTTAAGACTCGGCGGGTAACCTAGGCGACATTTTCCTCCTATTCTTTTAACCCTTCCCCTCCTCTGATATATTTTCGATGCAAATTTGTACCGTTTGCCCGATCGGACTCAAAATTTGGAAACTTATTCTTAAGGACTCGGCGGGTAATATATGCAACCTTTCCCCCATATTCTTTTATCCCTTCCCCTCCGCTGATATATTTTCGATGCAAATCTGTACCGTTTGACCGATCGGACTCAAAATTTGGAAACGTATTCTTTAGGACTCGGCGGGTAATACAGGCTACATTTTCCCTCTCCTCCTTTACCCCTTCCTCTCCTTTTGATATATTTTCGATGCAAATCTATACCGTTCGACCGATTGAACTCAAAATTTGTAAACTTATTCTTTAGGACTCGGCAGGTAACATAGGCTATATTTCCTCCCTCCCCTTTTACCTTTTCTCCTCCCCCTGATATATTTTCGATGCAAATCAATAACGTTCGAATCAAACCTTTGTTTCTCCCCACATATTTATTTTCAACTTAATCCTTAACCCGTGCAACGCCGGGTACGAACAGCTAGTTAATTATATTTTACATGTACATTTATGTATATTATATATTTTGTGTTTGAGTGTAGTGCGATTAGTAATTAATGAATTATTGATTTAATGGATCTATAGGTTCATGTCATCGTTTAGAAAATGGATGTTGTGTATGAGTGAGTTTTTGAATGAAGATAACGTGTCTGCAAGAATATCAGCATCAATTTTAGGGTCAACACAATACAAATTATATGTGCGACACAACCTTGTGATGGGAGAAAAGTAACCTGACTTATTCTGAAGAACTCCGGATTTTTTATACGGGGTTTAACATGCAAATTTATATCAGATAGTGAGAGAATCAATAGCTCCGTTGAGAATCTTGTGTAGCACAACAAGATCGGTTATTTTCCGTCGGGACTCAAGTTTGTGCATCTTGAAAAAGTAAGGGTAGCTTTGTATGACAAAATACGTAGAAACTTTTTCTGCACTCTCTCGATTCTCGTAATATGTGTTGTGTAATAAGGTGACCAAATAACTGACGAATATTCCAATATACTTCGTACTAGTGATGTATAGAGAATTTTTAGACTTTGAGGATTTTTAAAGTCTTGAGTAATTCTGGTGATAAATCCCAACATAGTATATGCCTTGTTTGTGATATTATCAAAGTGGTTTCTAAAAGTGAGTTTAGAATCTAGCATGACGCCCAGATCCCTTATTGAATCGACTTTAGCGAGTGGAACATCATCCAGTTTATAAACAAATTCAATTTTTTGAATGTTTTTAGTGAAACTAATTCATGAACATTTCTTAGCATTAAGTGACATATTATTTGCTTTATACCAATTTGATAGTTCGTCCAGATCTCTTTGTAGGAGATGACTATCTTCCAGGCTACGAATGGTGGAATAAATTTTTAAATCATCGGCATATAATAGACAATTATTTTTTAATATATTTGGCAAGTCATTTATGAAGATAAGAAAGAACAAGGGACCAAGGTGAGAACTCCCGAGGTGATCGAAACCGGAGATGAATCATATCCATTTACAGTCACCACTTGAGTTCGATGAGAAATGTAAGATTCTATCCATCTCAATAAGTTGCAGTGGATTCCTATAGCATGTAGTTTTGTCAAAAGTATACGATGATTCACCTTGTCAAACACCTTTCTGAAATTTATATATATTACATCCACTCGAGATCTCGAATCAAACGATTTGCAAATCTGACTCACAAACTCAAGCAGGTTGGTAGTTGTGGATTTTTTTGGAACAAAGCCTTGTTGATTAATGCAAAGTGTCTGACGAAAGTGGGCGAATATGTATCTATAGCAAATAATCTCGAATATCTTTCCAAAACAAGATAGTTTACTTATAGGTCTATAGTTACTATCAACACTTTTATTTCCTGTCTTAAATATTGGTGTGATGTGAGCTACCTTCCATAAATTATTAGCCTACTCTTGGGTTGACGCTAGGGTTGTCACTTTATTTTTACTCCTTTTCTTTTAACTCGTAGCGTCTGAAATTCCGACGCATAAGGTAGACACGAAATCCGAAAATTTCTGTAATTAGTGTACCTAGTTTCTGCACTTAAATTGCAAGAATGCTGATTAACATCACCGTAGACTTTTAAAAACTCACAGTGATAATCAACACACCTTTTTAGTAAAGCACCACAAACATAAAAAAGGCATTTTTTTCAGGAAGCGCATTTTTTTCTAAAGCGGCGGCTGCGAGCGCGAATGGCACCGAAGGCACGGCCCTTACTGCCGCTGCCTTGTGCTCCCATATTCTATGTCAATGTGTGCGTCACGGTGCGTGCGTACACGGCGCCGAGCACGCACGCACACATTTTCATAGGTAGCGGCCAGTTTGTATGAAGACGTATTACTGTTCTTAGTATACTGTGCTAATAACTCGCCGACAGGTCGGAGATAAACTACTGTTATGGGTATACTGTGCTAATACTCCATCATACAGCACAGAATCAGAAGCTTTATTTAAAGAAAGATTAGAAACGCGCCTTTTCAAAAAAATCACATCCATAAGCTCGCAAACAATTTTAGTAAGACTAAACAGTTTTGTGTAGAACGCCCTTGTGGTAAAATTTTTACGAAAAGGCGCTTTATAAATTATCCATTATTATTGTCATTTTTATTATTATATAAGGTTTCTTAGTTCTCTGAAATTAATAAATTTTATTATTCTTACGTTTTCGAAGTAGCCTCATCAGATTTATTTAAAAACACATTGATAATTAATTTTGTGCGCTCTCCATCATATATACATAGCAAAACCATGTTGATGATGTAATAACATAATTAATTACCAACCCTTTTCTAATGCATTCTCCATTAAACACATTGAGTTATCACAGATCCAACAGAAATGACACCGGGGTCGCGAGTTCAACCCTCGTCACCTTAAATAGATTCCCACGCTATAAACAAATCCACTATATTATGGTGTGGAGTTACGGAGTGCTTCCTTTACGACGCGTACTTACACTTACATCTTCGTGAGAATATTCAAAGATGACGAAAAGTGAATATTAATTTGGTAACCACTCGACAATGTTTTAAGGATTGCTGTGCCTTATTTATTTTGATTATCGGCATAACATTTTTCCTTGTGTATTGATTTTATCGTCATTACTAGACGTACACCCGCGAAGAATCACGGGAAATACTAAAAATTAGCTGCAACCCGTCAAGAATGACGGAATATTGGTTCGCGTCTTTGCTAAGCCCTAGTGTATATTTATTGCATCTTTTTGGCGCTCCACAGAGAGGCCGCCGTGGCAACATACGTGAAACGGCCGGTTCGGATTTGGTGGCCCGGGGTTCAAGCACCATCTCCGGCCGTATTTTAAGCCGTGAAGTCGAACGAATTTTTTTTTACACGAGTTACACGAAGTTACAGGTACAGACAGACGGACGGACGGGTAGGCAACGAAATTATTACGCAAACGTACAAAAAAACAATTAATCAAAATTAATAGAGACCCTTGCGTGACCGCGCAACATTAGCCGCGAGCTGATTGCTTGTCACACTCTAATTATCTAAAGTTTTAATTCCAGCAAGTTACGAATTTACAGACCGACAGACAGACAACGAAATTATTATATTTAGATCGGTTTCTAGTGGAATGCGGTTGGAATTTTATTTGTGTCGATATTTGAGTAACTTAATATCTTATTCAAGAATTTTTACTCCTTTCATAATATCCAATTGAATTCTCGTATTTCTGACATTCGTTAAACAACATTAATATTATCACCGGATCGCGACCGTGGGAGTACACGAAACACTGGGAATTAATTAGAATAATATAATTTGAATTAATTCACTGAACACGACTTTATCGGAGAACCGTTCTTTAATTCACACTAAATTTCGTAATTCGCACTATTATCACTGGAACATTCGTTGCACTTTTATCTATCGCCAAGTCCTTCTGCTCTGTTTCGCACGCAGTTCACACGTAAGTCTCATAGCTAGTAGCAAAAACTTTACAGGTGGAACCTGCCTTGATAATGAGTTAAAAATTTTCAAGCAACCATGACAAGCAAGCAGACATGAATCAGTTATGGAGATATGCAATATCAAAGTTTGCATTTTTTTTCTGACTTATTTTCTGGAAAAAGTTGAAATATCATGACAGTAATTTATATCAATTATTAAAAAATCATTCTCTTTTATACAATTCGAATAAAATGATAAATTATGCGTTAAAATAAACCATGCATAAATTAAAAATACTATTTTTCCACAAATATCAGTTTATTTGAGTTGTATTAATACGAATAAATTTCTCATAATCGATATAAGTTATAGTAACAATAGTTCAACTTTTTGCAAAAAATTAGCCTGAAATATTAAAAAAAAAATCTAACTTTGAGACAGCCTATATACCGTAACCAAAAGATTATTATGTATTATAAGATAACTAACCTTGGAGATAGACGAACGGTAAGCGATGTGAAATATCCCCACAAATTACTCGAATAATCGAATTGACTCTCCTGAAAATTTAAATTTCATATACTTAGTGTCCTGCAGTGGCGTACAAGCGCTCCACATCTTTTCCACTTGGATCGTTGGAAGACAAACTACGACCAAAACTCTATAATTATACCGTAATATGCACATATAACATAACTTTTGTAGATTCGTCATCTTTTGTTAAAATTTTGAGAAGTTTACCTACTCTGTTAGGGGTTAACTTCCGAGGTGACATATTTCCTCTGACACACGCACGCGTGCATATACATTCGTAAACATAAACAAGCACTTATTCCTACGAAATTAGGGTAATTTCGTGTAGGAATAAGTGCTTGTAATCAGCTAAATGCTCTATCTACCACATCACAGATATTTATGTTTATCAATGGCTATAAGATACCTTTGAAAGAAAATAAATTGACAATCTACTCAAAATATAGTATGTTGAATTCAAATGTCTAAAAATGGTTATGATCATTTGTCATTTCGAATTATCATGTTGAAAATTATTTACTTTTCAAGTATGCATTGAAGTAAGCAACGTGGTATTAATAAAACTGGTTATATATAGAAGCCAACCCCTTCTATTCGATTCTGTACTATATATCAAATTTTAGTGGCGGTAGGTAATTCATTCTTATTTAATTAATTTAGTGGCTCATTGGAGCCCGCAACACGAGGGACCGGCGTTCCCTGAGGAACGACTAACCTTAATTAAGTTCCCTTAATAACATCCCCGCCCCGAGCCAGTGTCCTACAGGATACACAAGTGATATAGCAGATTTCTACTGTACTTCTATGGAATTAAGGTCCTCGCTTCCTACCCGACGATAGTTGTAAAGTTGGAGATCGCCATGTCAGCAATTATTAGTAAATTTGAGGGGAAAATGAGTTTCAGGAATGTCTTTATTCGTGAATTAATTAATATATACAGGATTATTTGAAAAACATTGATAACCTTGCAGAACTATATTCCAGCTGTAATTATGAGTAGAAAATGTCCAAGCAACCATCAATTGTTATGGAGATATGCGACATCTAAGTTTTCATTTTTTTTTCAATATTTCTGATTTATTTTTTTGTAAAACGTTGGACTATCATTACAGTATCTTTTAAAAACCTTCCAATTCCAATTGGTAAACATTCCAATAGGAATTTCTGCAGGGTTTATATCACTTTATTCAACTTGTATTGAAACGAATGAATTTTTCGTAATCGATATAAGTTTATGTAATTATAGTTCAACGTTTTATAAAAAATAAGTCGGAAATATTGAAAAAAATGCAATATTTGATATTACATAACTCCGTAACTATTGATTTTAGGTCATGGCTGCTTGAACACTTTCGACTCATAATCAAGGTAAGAGTATAGTCCTGCGAGGTTATTAATGTTTTCCATATAACCCTGTATGCAAGGCTCTTTAACTCTATTTTATTTGATATTTAATAATCTTATATTTTATAATTGTCTACCTCCTCTAATGCCTTTAATCAGGGGCGTGCAGTGAGAACATTGCAGCATGACATTCACGTAAGCATATATTTTGAAAAAAATCGAATTAAAATATATATCTCATAATATTACTATCACAATTATTATTATTTTAATAAATCTTAATATTCAGTCACAAATATTGTATTTCGATTTTTTTTTTCAAAAAAATGTCTGCGTAAAAGACATTCTTTAATGTACGCACTGCACGCACCTGCGTTTAACTAAGAATTAATATGTAATGTATTGAATGTAATTTATCGATTCGCATCCTCGTCAACTATATTCGACCGTATTCAAAAATAGAAATTAAGTTATTCGCAAATTATAAATAACATATCTTTTGTTCACGTTTTTGAGCTTTCAGATTGATTGAATTCATTAATTTTAAAATTGTCAAAGTTAAAACGTTGAAATTGGCGGCATTGCAATCTTATTTAACAAAAAAGTGCAAGAATTTTGCGTTCGTTCGTTCACCAAATTCAATTCACCGACTATGTTTGACCCACAAAAGCTTTGTTTGGAAGCGCGCCTCCCGTAATGTATGCACACGTGGCAGCCTGGTAAACTGGTACCGGCACTCGAGGTGCTCACGGAGGCTTGAATAAATTTTCCTGCAAGCAGTCCTGCAAAAAACGGGCACGCGCATAAATAAAACACGCTTCGTTTCAAATAAAAAATGGTCGCCACTTACGGAAATCGTACTTCTGTCGCATTCTTTCACCGGCGATGGGCTTTTTCGTAAAAAAGACAGAGCTATGAAGTTTTTGCCGGCCAGAAGCAAACCATACACTACATTTAGAATTTAAACGCCATTTTTAGTTTATTTCTTTTTATAAGTTATTTTGTTACATGTAATTTGGTGAATTATATTTTCCCAAAAGCCATTACAATATACAGTTCGTCATTTTATATAGGTAAAATGGCACTTAATTTTAATTTTGGAGTAAAGAGACAATTTAGGTGTCTCAATAATAATAACTTCTCAGAATTCTCTAACCATCTTTTAAAAACAGGCCGCACATTTAAAAAATAAAACGGTATCGAGATATTCCGTATAAATAATAGAGGCTTTAGATAGGATAACTTATAAATATTAGAAACCCAGAAATGCTCGAACACTAAAGCCAATATAATTAATAACCACTTAAATTTTTCGAATAAACCATTGTCTGATATATTCCCCATTTTGGTGTCTACTTTTCAGTTACCCCCACCATAACTCTGGCCACGCCCCTGTTCAAAAATTAACCTGTTTACCAAAATGGGTAATGGATATTTAGTATGCGTCCGTCCTGATGAAAATACAGTGGTATCGAAACCGGTAGACGTTAAGTTACTTCAATTGGTTTATATAAAGTTTTTAATTAATTAAAATGAATAATTTTTAAGTTGATTACGTGTTTACAAAAATGCATATTAAAAAATATTAATGATTTTAAAATAGGACAACTTGATGCCGGCTGACAAATGCCAATCTACACTGCAATTAGCAATGTATAATTAATTTGTAGATATATACACCCCAAAAAATTGGATACCACGTATTTCTATAAGCATTAAAAATCAAATTTGTTCCTGGTACATTCAGTTTTGTCCAAATATTTTTTTTGTTGATTTTTCCGATTGTAAGGTTGCCGAAAGCGCACTGGTGATCAAAACGGACTTTTAATTATGGAGGTAAAACGCAGTCTTTCCTAATAAAATCCTACCCTGGGCAGTGGCGCTGGGGTGGCGAGTGTGGAGAATCTCGGCCACCGTTATGTAGGGGAAGCTGCTGGACCCTGACACGCATTCTGTATTTTTTTGTAACGGATTTAAAAAGAAAAAATATAATAATGCTTTTATTTGACAATTGTTTAGGTGAAAGTTCGTTTTTGATGGAATGGGATTAATGCACGGAGGAGACTTTTATACCGTTTCACAAAATTGTCGGCAAAGGTCTGAATGTGTCATTCTACTCTGTTTATAAAATAAATTCGGCTATTTGAATCTATTGATTTCTTTTTTTTTTTTTTTTAATATTTAGCGAAATTTAAAATAAATTAAATTTTAATAAATATTATTATTAAGTTCTAGGGGTTAAGTATTTTTATGTGTTACAGCTGTTTCGGCTTGTAAGGCCATTATCAAACAATGGTAAGATGCCGAAACAGCTGTAACACATAAAAATACTTAACCCGTAGAACTTAACAATAATATTTATTAAAATTTAATTTATTTTAAATTTCGCTAAAAATAAATATGGAGTTCTACAAATTAAACACAAAAACCATAAATAAATAAAAAATCTATTGATTTCATTGATCCTTTATGTTTTTAACTTTTTTGATACTCATCTCAGCCATAACACAACCTTTATAAAGTACCGTCGTGCATTTCTTGAATTTAGTATATTGTTCTTCAGTTCTGACATTCATTGGTAAATTATTGATATAGATTAGTTATATATGTACATTATATCTAGTATAATGTGCTATCAGATATAATACGTTTGGGCCAGCGCTTTTTCCAAACTTCTAAGCACTTCTGGGACACAATTTTTAGTATGGCGTTCAGCTCGTTCAGCGATGATGTCTTTGTCTTCTCAATGTTTTTTCATATTTATTTTTCATCTTCAGAAAGAAGAATAAGTCGCAGGAGACTACGTGTGGCCGTTACATCATATTTACGAAGGCCGTGACATCATAATATTGATTTTTTGGCCAGAAATATTGAAATCTTTGTTCCATTTATTCCATAAATCGCTAAGACGAACAGAACAAGTGTAACCTTTTCGACGGCCAACAATAAAGTAAGCAGTTCATATAGCTACTACTGTCAACTTATATCAGTTATAAAAATTCATTCGCTTTAAATATCCGTTTATTATTAATATTTTTATACTTTTTCAATTTAATTCAATGTTTATTCAATGTTGCAAATATTTACAATGTTTATAGTGTTTACAAAATTATTTAAGCTTTTTTCATCGTTGCTGAGAGTCTTAGCAGCAAGTAAATACTGTATCTATTGTTTGAACCATATTAATATATTTCTAACGATATATAAAGTATCGGCAAAATAACTATTTGAACGCGTCGATGACTTCATTTTTTTCGGCCTTTTTTCTGTCTGACGACCATCAGTTTTTTTATCATTTTTTAGTGAAATATAAGGCGTTTCCTTGAGATTCATATATACAAAAGTGGAAATCACGGGCGAAGCCGGGTATGTAAAGTTAGTCAATCATAAATCATAACTAAGATATATCACAAAATCTATACATAATATTTAAGTGCAGAAAATTCTGAGCACGCACTTAAACTTTCACCATTTACTGTTGTGTACTGAGAGATACCTGGATTCGAATATACCAAAAGTGAAAGCTTTTCGCTTTTTTATTGAATTAAATTAACCCATTTCGCTGAATAGGAATAATCTCTGGTGTTTTGGCGTCAGGACATTAACCACAGTGAATATCACGGGTGTTGCTACTGGGGTAAATTTTCGGGGTAAGTACCGGAAGATTGCGCGGCTGCGCAGCGTGGACCAATCCATAACCCCTCCCCCCCCCCCCCCCCCCCGAGGAGGACGCTCTCGGGATGTATCAGGGAGCCGCAACAACAACTGTCATGTATCACGAATCCCTCGGCGACTTCGATTCACAACTTTTTGTAATGCAGTACGCTTAACAGTAACGACGTAAAACCGGTTTCTCCCAAAAACATTATCAACCGGTTCACTAAAATAATTTCGGTACGGATTTCAAAAGAATGGCCCGAGTCATAATATTTTTAGAAGCAATAGCCCATTCTCGTTGATTTGCGTTATGTTGACAGTCACGTTTTGACCGCTTATGTAACATTATACACTGAGTCAATTTTGATGTGATGTATTTTGACAGATGCCACGACAATAGATATTACATCTCGTATTTTTTCGAAAATTATAAAAAAATTGTTAACCTGAGAATAGGGAGATTTTTTACTATGTGAATGGTAATGGAACTTAATTGGCAATGGGTAAATTTTACCTTTATATTGAAAGTAAACTGGTGAAGATACATTAGTTAAGTAATATTGATAATTATTTTTAATGATAGTTATTTTCTATTAGGATTTTCACTGACGCCCATTTAAAATTTTACAGAGATCTGCGTTAAAAATTATGTCATAAACCTTTGAGAAAACTCTGCCGACCTCCTATAAAAAAAACATTTTATTTCTTGATGGCTTCAAAACTTTATTTTTCAACAATATCTTTATACATGGGTGTGTTTTAAGAACACGATGGCCCAGGGCTTACAACCTATATGAGCTGGCTTAAGTGATCACTCTACAGAATGCAACGTTCACCATTCCATCGTAAGAATATGTAAACATTATCAAATTTTAAAACATGTTCTCAGATTTGAACATATATATATGTATATATATATAGAACTTTCAAAATTTGATGTGTGAATGTTCTTATGATTTAAATTGAAGAGAGTTGCATTGAGTGATCACTTTAGCCATCTCAAAAAAAAGACTTCCACACACGTTTCTCGTATTCATAGCTTCGTCTCTGCTTTATAATTTACATATCTTATTTTATTCTTCATTTCACGCTTAAATTATTTTTTATTTTTCATGTCGTGTTAGTAGAAAAATTTTGCTGATATAATTAATTATTGGTACGACCGCCCATAATTAATTCAATTTAGTTTAAAACTCTCCTGGTTTTCTAAATCAACGAGAAGTATAACCGAAGCCTATAGTCCACTGCTGCAATCGAGTTGTTGACCGTAGGCTAGTTGCGCTTATTAACCCTCACAAGCCCTTTATGATAAATAGATATGTATGTAGAAGTTTTCGTACAGTTTACCCACCCTGTGTGCCGCTACATAAATGGGCCGTACCCCGCCACCACATAATGTAAAATTATCTTATATTCATGTAGAAATTTGCGAATTCCTTTCAAGAACGCCGCCTTTTCTACCGCTTTAGAGAATATATGACAGTCTAGGTTTACAAAATTTATCGCATTAATACAAAAGTATACATGCTTAAAAGCTAATTTTAATACAATATTTCGCATTTAACAAAAAATAGCGCGTTTTTTGAAAATTTATATGACGATGATGAAGTTGTTATGTATAGTTCTGTGATATTTTGCTATGTCAAGTAAAGTCCTGCAACAGACAAAGTTCATATAATATTTTACTTACACTGTTGGAATCGAAAATGTTACGCGTAAATTAGCCGGATAGCCATATAGAATATATACGTAGTCTATCCGGACTTTTAATGGTTACATCTTGACTAATTTAAACGATATGCGCGCCGAGAAAATGTCGAAAATTTATAAGCTCTGAAACGCAACGCGCCTTCGCCATAAAGGTACGGCTAGACATCCGTCAGGGCAATCTACCAGGGCGTAAGTTGCAAATGATATTTCAAGTACCTACCTCGGAATAATCTTGCTTGCATGGAGTACGTTTCATTTAAAATTTACAATGTAACAATTTAAAACAAAGAGAGAAATTAATGCTTACTCCAAAAATAATTTTTAAATAAACTTACTATCATGTCGTTTCGCAGGAGTAAGCAGATAGGTTAAAAGCCAAATAATTTTGTCCTAACACCTCCGCTGCATACCTCCTCCCTTTCCATATATCTTCACATGCATGCTCTTCCGTTGTTGAAACTTAAAGCGGGGCCCGCCACTAATATTTGGTTTATAATACCAGATCTTTCGCCGATAATCTCAGTTCCTGTAGCCTTCAACACTTATATATTTACTTAACTATACCTATATTTGTCTAAAACTTTTAAATAGAACGTGTCAGTTAGCCAATGCGTTTTAATTAATTATCAAGGATTTAATTAATTATAAGGTGTGCAATAAAGCATATGAATGTAATGAAGTATATGAAGTATAATAGCATATGAAGTAATAATGGTAAGGCTATGGGGTATGATAACGTTGCTGCCGAATATATCAAGGCTGGTGGCCCATCAGTGATTTCGTGGCTTCATACCCTATTTAATAAATGTTTGAAGGAGAGCCACACTCCTTTGGATTGGAGGAGAGCAGTTATTATGCCTCTCTACAAAGGTAAAGGGTCGAGAATGGAATGCGGAAACTACAGGGCAATCAGCCTTTTAAGCTCGGTTGGCAAACTTTATGGAAGAATTTTGATAGAAAGAGTAAGATCGATGACGAAAGAAAAGATATGGGACGTGCAAGGGGCTTTTGTGGGTGGAAGAGGATGTATGGATCAGATATTCTCTCTACGAGTGTTGACGGAAAAGTTTTTAGCGAAAAACCAAAAACTTTTCTGTGCATTTGTAGATCTGCAAAAGGCTTATGATAGAGTTATAAGAGGAAGGTTATGGAAGGTACTCTCTGATTACAAGGTGAACAGTAAACTTATACACGCAGTTGCATCCCTTTACGAGGGGAGTACTGCGTGTGTAAGAATCAATGGATCATTCATACCATGGTTTGATATAACAAAAGGTGTCAAACAGGGTTGCGTAATGTCTCTATGGCTGTTCAACTTGTATATGGATAATTGTGTGAAAGAACTGGAATGTATGAATATAGGAGCGAAAATGAGTGATTTGATTATATGCTGTTTACTGTACGCGGATGATGCAGTATTAATGGCAAATAGCGAACAAGACATACAATGTCTAGTTAGCAGGATGTATGACGTATGCAAGGAAAATGACCTTATTATGAATGTAAAGAAGTCAAAAGTAATGGTATTCGAGAAAGAGGAAAGTAAGACAACGTGTGAAATACTAGTAGGCAATGAATGTTTGGAACAAGTAGATGAGTTTGTGTACTTGGGAAGTATATTCGATAGAAGAGGGAATGTTGAGAAAGATATAGAGAGGAGGGTGACTGCCGGGAATAGGGTGAACGGTGCTTTGAATGCAATAATTTCTAATAGAAATATGTCTACCGAGGTAAAACTAGCGGTACATAATGGAGTTCTGGTACCGACACTAATGTATGGAAGTGAAGCCTGGAGCTGGCAGAAGAGGAACGAATGTAGATTGAATGCGGTGGAGATGAGGTCCCTTAGACGTATGTGTGGTAAATCCATGTATGATTGAGTAAAGAATGAAGATATTAGGAATGAATGTAAAGCTGATCGTAGCATAATACATAGAATAAAAGTAGGGTCGCTCAGGTGGTTTGGGCATGTTGAGCGAATGAATGAGGAAAGAATGCTAAGAAACATATATGATGCAAGTGTTGACAACGCCAGAAAGAGAGGGCGACCACGGAAGACGTGGCATGACCAGATTAACCAGATACTGGAAGATGGTCCTGTTAGAAGCCTGAATAACCGTCGAGCTTGCATGCGAAGATGTATGAATGTAGACGAAGCGAAAGTTGTATGTCGGGACAGAAGAGTATGGCGCTCTATCCTCTCTGCCTATCCCCATGGGGACACGGCGTGATGGTAAGTTACTTAGTTAATCATCAAGGAACTGTATAATGAGAAATCAAGAACTTATCATACTTCATAAATATAATGTGATTTAATTAAATATTAAGAAAGTGACAAGTATTATAATTTTCTTCTATAATTCTTGGATAACATTATTTTGAAGTGTCGCATACTTCCCCTTTGTAGACGCTATACTCGGGACGAATTTAATTCTACATTCACCCCTCGTACCCATACTAAAATAACTTCATACTTGCCGATAAGCTAACAAAGATTTTGTTAACACATAAATAGTCCTTTTATAGGCTGACAGTGAGGGATTCATTAGAAACGTCCCTTATTTTTTGCGCCATGACGTCCTGTGCTGAAATATTTACCGCACCTTCTGTCGACACGTGTGTCTGTACCACCGCCAGATGGCACAAACTCACTTTGGAGGTGTCAAATTTTAAACAATTTCAATGAATTATTCACAGCATTTGGTTCAGGTCCTTTATTAGAAAAATAAATACATTAAAATATTGCATGTGCTAAATTTAGTGTTATTTACAATTAAAATTAGTTTTAAAATCTAGCCCGAATTAATTTACACTGCTGTAATTATTAAGTAATTAACTAATAATAACTCTGGCCATTTCATGCAGAAATGTTAGAGCTCCATGCTCTTCCGACATAACTCTCGCTTCTCCCACATTGATAAATAATCTCTAGCAAGCTAGTCGACTGCTGAATCTTACAACACAACATATCTCGTATTTAGTTTATCTGGTTACGCCAGGTCTTCCGATGGTGTCCTTTATTTCTGGTGCGTTCAACATTTGTGTTTATTTTGTTTTCTGTACATTTCACCCCTTAAACTTAAAACCGAATAATCATCGAGCAGTCATTTAATAAAAAAATGCATGTATCTTTATCATCATTATTAGCCTTTGTCCTTCGTCAAGCAGTCATTTAATAAAAAAATGCATGTATCTTTATCATCATTATTAGCCTTTGTCCTTCGTCAAGCTTTATCATATATGCTCATATCAGCTTTATATCAGCTATCATATCAGCTTTATCATCTCTCCCTTATAGTACAAGATCCCGACTAAGATCGACCTTCGCCCACCTGTTTACCGAACGAAATATATTTTTTATCTATCATAATACATGAACAAACATATTGCGAACGGGTCGCCAGGTGAAATTAAGTCAAGCCTACCTTTAATTAAAATGAATGTAATATATTTTTTTTAAACTTTTTTACTCATTTGTTAACCAAACGAAATCAATATCGATTGAGAGTAGGAAGCATAAGGAACAAGAATCTGTTTTTTTCTGGTCCATACTACAGGTTGCCAGGTAAAAATAGGTGAGTTAATACTATGTATTTACGCTTTTGTTTTCTTATTGAAATTTATACTAAAATACAGGTCATTTTATTACGAAAACGATGGTATTAATTTGCCTAAGTAAAATCGGCCAAGACTTGCGGTTGCCGCAATTTAAAACAGCGCTCGACAGAGAAGCATTACACGTATTATTATTATATAAAATTAAAGTTTGTTTAAAGCATAGATTTTTACGGAAACGGATCGTTTGATTGGTGGTGGATGCCAAAATCTATGCTTTAAACGAACTTTTCCTTTAATACAAATTGAAACAACCGGCCCTAAAAGTGTGCATGCTTTTTTCTCCGTGTGACCGAAAAATATAACACTATACTACTGCTATATGCTGATAAAACAAACTATAATCAGTATTTAATGCCGCCGCTAGACTCATTACCGGCATTTCAAAGTCTGCGCATATCTCAGAGCAGAGAGGATTGAATATAAGTTATGCCTCACAATATTCAAGGCTATTCACAACACGGCCCCTCAATACATTACCGACTTCTGCATTCGATTTTCCGCAAATGACAGACAACTAACTCTTCGCTCAGCATCGACATCTAATACAAGTAAGTAGGTTAGTTGAAGTAAATCGCGTCCACAAAACCAATTTCGGTGACCTTGCTTTCGCGATGGCTGGATCAAAGCTGTAGAATAAACTACCTAATAAACTGAGACAAACAGACTGCTTACCACAGTTCAAAAAACAACTAAAGACGCATTTGTCTAGACAATCATATAAAAACCTATAGAATCAGACCGTTACAACACTACCTTATGTTTCGCACTCCTAGTATGCACTCCGCGAAAATACCTGATTCTTTCTAGCACTCCCAACTATAATAGTTTTAAATGTTAATTCCATTTTGTTCATGTCATCTAGTGAATAAGTAATAATAAGTAAGTGTTTTTAGTCTGTAAGTTGTTCTGTGTGAAACGCCCTTGAGGTGAGTACTTACTCAAACGGCGCTATATAAATAATCCAACTATTATTTTATTGTTATAACTCCATCCCAGTCTTCTTTTAAGTCGTTTTATTCTCCCGGATACCACTCAAGAGTATTCTTTCTCCATCAAGTATCTCTCATTACCATTTACGCTTTTTACGCCTTCAACTCGGTATGCGTTTTAAACACTTGTGTTTTTATTTTTTCTATTTACGTGTATTTTTTGCTACATATACATATACATATACATCCACTGCTGCTGCACAAGTTATCAGCTTTGGGAATAAGGGGGACGGCTTTGGCGTGGTTTGAAGATTATCTAAATAACAGGGTTCAGGTAGTTAAATCGGGCGATCACTGCAGCAACCTCCACAAAACATCATATGGAGTACCGCAAGGAAGTGTTTTGGGACCCACGCTCTTCCTCATATATGTCAATGAAATGTGTAACTCCAATTTAGAAAACGGTAAAATAATTTCTTTCGCAGATGACACAGTGCTTCTTTTTCAAGATGATTCCTGGGAAGATGTTTTAAAAAAGGCACAAAGTGGATTGAATCGAATAACATCATGGCTTGACAAAAATCTACTAACAGTAAATGCTTCAAAGACAAAATACATGTGTTTCTCCATCAGTAAAAGAACAGTAATAAAGCAGCCCAAAAATCTACTGATTCACACATGTCAATCAAAAGATAAACCCTGTGATTGTACTAATCTGCAGACAACGGAAGATATACGATATCTAGGTGTGTACATAGACCAGCATCTAAACTGGAGAAAACATATTTTGAATCTTACAATCCGAATAAGAAAGCTTGTTTATTTTTTCAAAGAAATTAGAGATGTACTCGACGCATCGACAAGAAGAATAGTATACTATGCACTGTGTCACTCACTCATTAATTATGCAACTGTCAGTTGGGGTGGTGCAGCTTGTACTATATTAGATTCATTAAGCAAAGCCCAGAAAATGGTATTGAGAGTTCTTCATAAAAAGCCATTTCGTTTTCCTTCAGAAGAACTTTTCAGAGAATGTCACGTCCTGGACATCAATCAAACATATTTACTCAACACTTTAAAATATTTTTTCCGACATAAACAAGATCACCAACAAATAACTCACTCACATTCAACAAGGGCACAGGTGAACTGCAACTATCTTGTACCAAAATTCAAAAAAACTTTTTCACAAAGATTTCACCTCTTCCAAGCACCAAAAACATTCAATACTCTTAACACTAAACTTAAAACATGTAGCCATAGTCTCGCGTATTTTTCTTCTAAAGTGAAACTCTGGCTGCATGAAAAGGGAAGGAAGCATGCCCAAAACCTATTAAAAGCCATCATATAAACTAAATTTAAAATATACTATTCCTACAAGAACATTTACTGTCACTTACTGTCTTACTGTTACTGTCATCTTTTTAAATACTTTTAATTGTTTTATTTTATTTTATTTTATTAATATCCTATTCAGATCATTTTTTTCACTTACTGTCTTACTGTTACTGTCATCTTTTTAAATACTTTTAATTGTTTTATTTTATTTTATTTTATTAATATCCTATTCAGATCATTTTTTTCACTTACTGTCTTACTGTTACTGTCATCTTTTTAAATACTTTTAATTGTTTTATTTTATTTTATTTTATTAATATCCTATTCAGATCATTTTTTTCACTTACTGTCTTACTGTTACTGTCATCTTTTTAAATACTTTTAATTGTTTTATTTTATTTTATTTTATTAATATCCTATTCAGATCATTTTTTTTCCTTTGTCTATAATATAATTAATTAACACAATTATTAAATTGTAAACATTTAATAATTACTATTACTTAATTTTAATTGGCAATAAGATTTATTCACAAATGTTATATAAATAATAAATATTCTTGAACATTATACTACTGGAAGAGCACTGTCTGCTATAATACAGTAAATTACTAGTGTAGCAGGCAGGGCGTCAAATCAATTTAGTGTTTACTTGCTGCCAAGACACTCAACAACAATGAAAAAAGCTTCATTAAATTTTGTAAACACTGTAAACATTTGTAACATTGAACATTGAATAAACATTTGAATAAACATAAACATTTGAATACATATAAATAAGAGCCATAAAAATATTCGTTTTATTCAATTCATTAGGTGTATAACAAACTACGCTAATATTATTCGAACTAAACATTGCTAAATTTATTGACAGTACCTGCCTGCCAGTCTGTCATTCCATGAAGTGAATAAATAATTTTCTAATGCAATGAACCCAGATTATTACCAACCTTACAGGACATAGTATCCATTTGGTGTCGATTTAATAATCGCAATAATTGAAAGTCATGATTCTGTGGTTGGTCTACTCCGATACATGACCCGCTCAATATAAGTTGAATTGAAGTACTCTTAATATTCATATAAGTTAGTTTAATAATGTTCATTGGGATAAATGGCCACTGATTATCTCGTCGCAGGATTTCCCGAATTTTTTTGAATAAAACGCAAATTTTTAACTTTAAATGGACTTAGAAAATTGGGGTTTGTACTATGATGGTCCTGTTAGGAGCCTCAACAATTGTCGAGTTTGTATGCGAAAATGTATGTGCATGTATGTATATGAGGCGAAAATTGTGTATCAGAACCAAAGAAGTATAAATATGTACAGTCAGGACAGCAGAATGCGGCTCTCCATATTCTCCGCTTACCCCCTCGGAGAAACGGCGCGTGGTAAGTAATTAAGTAAGTAAAATTTGTAATTGTGATCATTTTTATCATATTTTTACTTCCTTTCTTTTAACTCGTGGCGTCTGCTTGCTTGCCGTCTTGCCGGGTGAAAAATTTTTGGATCAACTTTTAACCCTTTTCCCGTGATCCAATCGAGTTGAAACTTGGCAAGTAGACTCCTGGTGACGATCAAGAAGATCTAACAAATTTTCGTTAAAGAAAATTAATAATTATGGTATAATTTCTGATTTTTAGAAATTTTATTGGTTTTTTCAAATTGGAATCATTAGAAAAGTTTGATTATTAGCATAGCGGCCCGATAACGTCGCGGAATATTTTCTAAATTTGAATTACTCCTTCGGTATTCATAATAGGTACTTCACTACGAATATCGAAAATCTAAATTGACTGACAAATGTTTTTAGAATTTAATCTTCAAAGCATGAAGTGTCTTATCAAAGCTCAAAACATGTGACATTTTAAAAATATATTAAATTACTGTAAGTTTAGTGTTATGTTATATGTTTTAATTCGTCTTTAATTGTTGTTATATTTTACAAAGAAAGGGAGTATAATAAAAACTTGGTTTTTATGGGTTACTTTTTTTATAGATGAAATTGTTGTGGACGAAATTACTGTAGACTAAATTACTACAGATGCAATTAAAGGGCATATGTGACGTATCTTTTTAAGACCTTTAATATATTATTATTATTACGTAGGCACACTCCATAGTTCTTCGCTCATTGAGGGTTGAGTAAATTGTTTTTAATGGTGTGATTGGCCCTGTGTTTCTGGGGGGTGGTGGCTGTTTAGGACCACTTAAATAAGGGAGGGGAATAATGGCTCGGTGACGGAGAGTAAGTTGCCATGCCCACGGAATCAAAAATCTATCCTCGCAACGGCACGGCAGTCGGAATCCTTATTTGATTATAACAACAAAAATATTCGCGTGCTTCTCTATTACAATTATATTCTTATTTAAAGTATGTTTAAGTCAGATAATATATTATATCAATTTTTATTTACATAAGTAAAATATAATGGAAATTATATAGTTTGTGTATACTCTAAGGAATTATAAATAAAGAATTGCTTTGGAGTAGAGATCAATAGAGGTAATGCATTGTACTAATATCATGTTATGTTTTTCGATATTAAAAAAATATATATTTATCCAAATATACCTATATAAATTTTTTTCTGCAAAGTTTCAAACACCACGAAATGGAATTACTCAATCACTCACGATCAAAGATAATAATTACGTTGTATATCCATCTGTCCGCCCGCCCATCTATCTGTCCGACCGCAACTTCGTGTAACGTCCGTAATTTCGTTCGAATTGACGACTTAAAAAAAGTAATTAAACGGTCGGAGATGGGCTTGAACACCGGGGCAGCAAATCCGAACCGGCCGCTTAACGAATATTGCTACCGTCGCCTCTCCATGGACCGATATAAAGGTGCTATTATAAATAATAATATATACTAGGGCCTAGCAAAGACACGAACCGTTTCATGTTCCGCCTAGCATAATCGCCAGGGTTTAAAATAGTACCATTAACTGTCGGCAGGGGAAATATAAAAAATGTTCAAATATTTTGATAAAAGTTGTTATTACTATTTAATGATTGTCAGCCATAAATAAATAAATGCTTATTCTTTTAGGACCGGCATGTAATAGTACCGTCATTTTTGACGGGTTACAGCTAGTGTATAATATTTGTGCTGAATATTAAAATAACTCAAAAGTTCTTAAATCTTTCCAATTCAGGAAATAGTGTAATAAAGAATTACATTAAACCGATGAAGACGTTTTCTTCCGTGATAGGCGTCTTATTAGCTATGTATTTATTCTGTTTATCGAAACCAGTCAGTAAAACCGGCAGAATGCTAATTGAACAAGGGTTGCGCTAATTCACTTTGAAGTTAACATATTGCATGCGGTTTGGACGGTGTTTACAGACATTAGGTTTTACAGTATACGTAGGGTAGGTATTGCCTATGCAAATTTGTTTCAAAATATCTATTGCTAATTTCTCGGCCAATTTATTAATTAATTCCAGTTAATCATAATCAGCGCGGTGATTGAATTTCAAAACCATTTAGTAATTTAATAATACAAGTCATGAATTTTTATGTGCGGCGTGAACATTATTCGAAGGATATAAAAGCAACGGCGGCGATATCCAAAAAATAAAAAAAATATTTTGAATGCAGTCACCGAGGATTACTAATTTAAAATGTACTGAATCCTAGATGTTATGTACCTATCCCTTCCAAAATCATATTTCCTATAAATATATAAGCTATATTTCCTATCTGTAAATATATCTATTTCCTATAAATATATAGGTTATATTTCTATCCTGTCTGCCTAACCCTGCGGGGAAACGGCGTGATGGTTAGTTAGTTAGTTAGTTATATTTCCTATAAAATCTCGAATTCAGTACATTATAGTAATCCTTGGTGACAGCATTCAAAACATTTTTTTAATGTTTGGATATTGCCGCCTTTGCTTTTATACCCCGAATGTATAACTGTTTTAAAGTTTTTAGATAATGTACGTACATATATCATATTTTATTTATATAAGAGACAAAATGTACTTGTCCATAAACATTAAGCCTTTGTTGTTTATGGACATGATGAACCCTGCAATGGGTTCCGAAACGTCGGGCAAAAAGGTCGTATTCACACGGCGGAATATCCCAAAAAACAAGAAGTTTCTGAACGGCCGTGAAAACCTGCGTGTTCGTATTGCGTGCCTGTGTGCGTGTGTGTGTCAATGCATTCTAGTTAGCCAAATAATGTGTATGTACTAGAATATTTTTTAAAAATTTTATGTCCAGTCTCAGTATATAATGCTGAGATTATGTTGTGAATTTAAGATATTCATTAACATTTGAATATATTTTATTATTTATTCTTCATGTTTTAACCCTGAAATTGATTTTTTAAATTTACACTTAATGTGCCTTTGCAGCAAGTTTAATTAATAAAGAGCTCAAATATTTATAGACGTCTACTTTTCATTTTAGTTAGCTTTTCATTAGTTGTCCGCCATTACATTATTTAATATGATGGTTTTTTTATAAAACATTTAAAATTTAATCTAAGGAAAGTGTCAATCTACCTCTACTTATTTACAATCGAGTCCTTCCACTATTTTGTATGAAATGTAAGGATGCACCTTTAGCGTGCTACGCCCCTAGAACATATACTAAATTGGAAGCCCCCAGTGTAAATTGTGTTCAATTTTAAAATGAATATACTTAAACACGCATTTGTATTCGTGAAACCGGGACGCTTAAAGGAAAATACAATTTAGGGAATAACGAAATTAATTTGAATTCCCAAGAAAATAAATAAATGCATATAAATATACAAATAATGTCTCACGACTTGCGGTAACCGAGTTATCAAGGAGTTTCTACGGTCTCCCATATTTTATTTTAAATATTCTCGGCGCGTCGCCACAAAATTAAAATGTCGTCAAATTATCTTGATTTTTAGATTCGTTGTCGGAAACTGCCGAAAATTGCAAGGAAACGTTGTCGAACGGTTTTTTTAATTTTTATTTTGTGAATATTTTCCTGAACCATTTTACAGGGCCCGAAACGGAAAATTTAATGAACCGGAATGAATTAACAAAACCACACGAAAATATATGTAATTTTGCCTTTATTTATGTTAAAAAGTATACTCTTACGGCACATACATGTATGATTGGTGGCCGACTCCCTTTTCTTGTTCTAGCAGGATTCATTTATGTCTCGAATGGTAACTAAAATTATCTCTGAACAGCAACAAAGTAAGGATCGCTTAATTCTATTAGAAAACATACATTTTGGACAGTCATCTTCATAATTATAATAAAATGTTATTACTTTGTACTCCAATGTCAAACTGGGATTACCTCTCGAGGTAAGCAACGATCTGTTGGGCATATATTTGTTTAAAAAAATAAAAATAAATACGATATCATTGCGAGAATCTCCGAGTTTGCCAAAATAACGTTCTAGTTTGCCCAGATCTATAACGAGCTTTGCATTTTACCGGGGCTTCGACGTAAGTAGATTGAATCATAATCATCTTAAGTGGAAAATTGGTCTTACGATCAAAATTTAAAAAAAAACTGCCTTCATAGTTTTGAGACTTAGAAATATCCTATCGCCGAAAAATCTTAATGTTACGCTTTTGTTCAATCGCAATTACAGTACGGTATTATTGGATGGGGGGAGGGGGTATAAAACCACTATATCAAAATTAGAAACTATCCAAAAATAATAATGAAAATAATTCTATAGAAAAAAATTACTACCTAAATGTCCAACTATATAATGAATTTAAGGTACCAAAAATAATACATATATACAAAAAACAATAATCCAATTTATTAAAATTAAAAATCCATTAAATAAAAGAAGCGCTTTTCGATCTCCGAGATTTAGAAGTACCTACACTTAATATATCCAAATTTAATTTTACACAACCCAAAATCATTTTAGTTTGCTTGGTATTAAATTCATCAATAATCTCCCCCTAATAATCTATCAATCAGAAAATAACAGATCAGAAAAAATTTAAAAATGAAACCAAAAAACATGCATACAAACACCCACTAGACATATAATATGATCATGAAATTTCAATTGAAACTAAATTGAACTCTGTAATGCACACACGTTGAGCTAATTTAACGCGACTATAGTTTCGAGAGGTGCAGTCCCTCTCATCATCAGGTGTAATTAAAATAATCATGTTTCACCACAAAGTAACTGCCACATCTGTTAATAATATTATGATCATGAAACTGTTTGAAAATGTCATTTGTCATTGTCAAACAAATTGCACCTTCCACGCCAATATCACCAAATAAAAACTGAATTTAAGGCTACTACTAATTCTTACGAATATAACATTTATTTGTGTATAATTATTTTTATACATTCAATTCTATTTTGTACTACTTAGATTAATGCATATATATACTTTAAACCCGCAATACCTATACTCCTTCTCTATACACGTGTCTCTGACTCTCGTAGAATAAATTGTTTCCTTATTTTAAATCATATTAATTTATAAAAAATAGATATTGAAAATTGAATTTTCTCGTCAGTACTGTCAACTACCCATGTTTATGAAGCTTTTTATTTTATTAATTATATAAAAGAAGGTATGATCCCGACGTATATTTTACTCGTCCAAATATGGGATAAGTCACGTCTCCACTTTTATCCCGAATTAGGTACCTATTTAAGAAGTAACCATTTCAGACTTTTATCGTTTCAACAAGTGGCGCGCGTGCGTTTTTTGACGTATCGGGATATTTATTTCGAGACCATTAATAGAGTTTGAATTAATTTACGATAAAATAATGCATTTATCGCGCTCCGTTACGTGATATTTTGTAAGGAAATTTGAAGAGTTTGAAATAATTCAACATTAACTCATTTCAATGTTTTGACTTCACGCGAGTGATATTTGTGTACAGGTGTCTAGTAGCTAGTAGCAAAAATTTTCGGAAGAGTTCTCATATTATGTTTATGTTTATAATTTTTAAAGCCCCGTTTTTGCATGAAAAACGCTTCAAGGACGCTTTACAGATGTGACATCTTGAAGAAGTGAGTTTTTAGCCTTTTAAAAATATCCTTTAAAGTTTGAGTGAAATGTTGACAGTTTCGGATATAAACGATATAAAAGTTTGTAATTTTTTTCAATGTTTCTGACTTATTTTCTGTAAAATATTAGATTATCACTATAGTATATGAAATATTAAAAACTTATTCGCTTTGATACGAGTCAAATAAAATGATTTAAACCTCGCAGATATTTGAAAAATATTATTTTTGCAAGGTTTTTGTTATTTATTTGATTCGTATTGAGGGAAATGAGTTTTAAATACTCCATATAATTTACTGTAGTAATAATTCAACGTTTTGTAGAAAGTAAGTCGAAATATTTTAAATAAATTGCAAATTTTGATGTCGCCTTTCTCCGTAAATGTCGACACTTCACGCAAAGTGTAAAGAATATTTTCTATTCCAAATTTAAAGAGCAATACTCGCCGATACTTTTGCTACTGGCTACCTTGTATATAATGATCTTTATAACAATCTGTTTGTATGTATAGGAGTGATCTTGCAAGAACAATCCGTTTGTTTCCAGTTGCTTCTCCATCCCGAGCAACAACCTGAGCGGGGGCTCGCGCAGCCCCGGCACGCCCGCGCCTCCAGCGCCGCTGCCCCCGGCCGCCCCCTCGCCGCCCGCCACCCCCGGCACCCCCGGCAGGCGCGGCAGCCCCGCGGGCGGCAGCGGGCCCCCGGCCTCGTGCTCCACGCACCACGTGCACATAGAGTCGCCGCAAAGGTAATCGATCATCCCTCGGATCGTCTCCGCTAATCTACCTCTTTCGCGAGCAGTTACCGTTCCCGGGCGCGAACCGGTTCCTGCCGGTGGTTACCGTTCGATTAATTACGACGCGTGACATTAATCGTAGTAAGATTATACAACAGTATTACACGTTTTTTGTGAATTAAGATCTTTAAAAAAAGATACAGAGAGATAAAAATAATTTAAACAATAAAATAGATTGTATATTGTAATACACACACACATACACAATATGAGTTATTATAGTTTCGAGAGGAGCAGTCTCTCTCATCATCGGGTATAGATAATAACTAACTTATATACAAAATTTATCAATCTAATGGGGTAGGTTAGGGGCGCGCGGTAGGGAAGGTTATTTTTTCCCCAAAAAGCTCTAGAATTGGTAAAAAAAATACCCTTCCCCACCGCGCGCCCCCTGACCTACCCGATTAGATTGATATATTTTGTATATAAGTTAGTTATTATCTATATCCGATGATGAGAGAGACTGCTCCTCTCGAAACTATAGTAGTAATTTAATAACTCATATTGTGTGTGTGTATTACAAAGTAAAGTAAAACACATTTTAAATTATTATTTTGCACTACGAAGTATCTGCCAAATCTTTCGATGATATTAAATAGATTCGAGTCTATGCTCGAATCTTCCGAAATATATGGAGGGTAGAAAGCCAAAAGCGCGTTAGTGATTGATTATTTCGAACTTTACAGGACAGCAAAATAATGTTTTGTCAATCTGATTTTGTCAATATTTATTTTATTAGTAAACGGTTTCCATGTGTGTTTTGAATTAGCAAATATAGAAATCGCTTTATAAAAGAGACATTGAGAAAATCAGATTCATAGAACTTTCGTTTGCTCTAGTGTAAAGTTTTAAATAATCACTAACGAACGCCCTTTTGGCTTTCTACCCTCGATATAGACATGAGCTAACATACATTTCTTGGTAACTACACGCCGTGGTTCCAGGGCTGGATATACTACTTTGACTTGCTTAAAAAACTACTACAAGCTTGTAAATCTTAAAAATATTATGAAAAATCAAAATGAATATTCTTAAAAAATATAATGTCTCAGTACATAAGTCGCGCTTTACTACAAAAATATATTTACATACAAAGAGACTCGGTTTGGAATGAAATTTTGAAAAATTAAAAAACAATGTGTAATTAATTAATTAAACAAGAATAAATACACATGGAAATAAAAACACTTGTTTTTAAATTCTACATTTTTAGTTTTTTGAAACGTGCTACTCCTTATGAGAGCATTATCAGTCTAAATATTTTACATCCAACAAATTGTATTCATATGAAAAGTATTGAAAAGAGATACTATAAAATTTTAAGAAGGTTTTTTTTATTTCTGCACGATTCTAAGAAACAACTCTGTTCAAACACCAATGAAAGGTACATATAATAAAGAAAACAAAAAATCTTCATTAAATTCTATTAAATTTTTAAAAGATTTAGATTGACAATGCCCTCATAAGGTGAAACGCGCTCAAAGAATTAAAAATGTAGAACTTAAAAATAAGTTTTTTTATTTCCATACGTGTGATTATGGAGTTCTATAAACTTACCTACGAAACAATAAACAAGCATAAATACTTTAACTGCACTCTAATTTGTCTTAAATATATGCGAGGGGCATACTTCCATCGTGTCCTAGTCCTCTCTCCTAAAGAAGAAGTTTATTTCAGCACTGTTTAATTTTATACTTTGTGGATTCGATGTTATTAGAATGCTGTTAAATATTATTGCAGGCAAGAAATCTTATTTTCTTGAGGTTTAAACCCTGTGTTTGTGCGTATTTTTTTTGTGTTGAACAATTAAAATAAATTTAATTAATCACTATCAATATATTTATTTATACACTACTAGAAATATATTTATTTATACACTAGAATATATTTGATTAATCCACAATAAATAACAAAACATAGTTGTTCCCAATAAATATTACAGTTTGCATTAATAAATTATAAATACCTACATCTATTTACCTACATCAATATCTATTCAAATTACATGCCCTAAATGTATCGAACAAATACTTAATACATCTATAACAGTAAAAATCAATAGGTTTCAAACTTTTGTATCATAATACAAAACGCCACAAACATTTGATGGGTTGTCGATACCACACTAGGAAATACATAATTCACTCGGCATAATCGTGTCGGAATTAATATAAATGTGTACTCCATCAGACGTATCGACATGCGAGCCGGAAGCAAAGCGGCCATCGGTATTGATTGTTTATGAATTCAGCAACCCTCGAATAACACGGTTTCCTTCTGAGCCAACTTTAACCGTTATTACTTTGCCAATCAAATGTGATTTTGGTACCAACCATACAATTCGCGCCTGGAGGCACTGGGAGAATCCCTTCAAACTAAAGACTACACGTCAAAAGTCATAATAGATCAATTCAATGGCAATTTTTGTTATGTTTTAGTTATTTATGAATGATGGAGATCTAGGACAAAACGAAAGGAGAGTAACTGCGGGAAACAAAGTTAATGGTGCACTAAATGCAATTATGGCCAATAAGAATCTGTCAAAAGAAGCAAGACTAGCGGTACATAATGGCGTTCTAGTGCCAACCCTTATGAATGGAAGT